>VYZS01005551.1:0-17290 GCA_013400695.1 Neodrepanis coruscans | reverse complement strand
TGCAGCTCTGATGTTCTCTTCAACTCACTAATTCCTTATGGAACATTATTCACTCTGTGGTAAACATCTCTGCTGTCTTATGAATTTAGAGCAGTAACTCCCCAGCATTCTTCTTTCTGTTTCCTTTCAGCATAATGTATCATACTCCCATCTACTGTTGAATTATACAAAGTAGAGGATTTTGTCTCTTAATTGATTAATAAATGCTGCATAATTTATTGAAGAGTTGCCACTGCTTATATAGTGGTAAGTTAAGCTTCCTAGCTATACCGAACTTTTGGAAAGCTTTTTTTCTGGCAGTAATTTCTTATGGAATAACATTGATAACAGTGTCTCTCCTTGGGAGAAGTGGCTATAATGAATACTAATTTCAAAGGGTGATCTGAAATTTTAGGTTGAGATTAATTTTTGAAGAAAAGGTCAGACCTGTTGAAAAGAAAACATCTCCTGGAAATATAGGGATTCGTATGACAATGTGCTTGCTTTTAATTTTGTAAAATAGATATACTTCATAGCTCTCCTTCAGAAGTATGATATATCCTTCAGTCTCTATTCCACTTAGTTCAGAACAGGAACACTGAAGCTGAGTCTGTTTTCCTGATTGGTCTGGTCTGGATTTATAGTCTAATGTAGAACTGCTCACCTGTGTAACCATTCTTTGAAACAGTAGATGGTTGTTTATCCATAATGGTACAAGAGAACTAGACAAACAATTTGACCAAAAGCAGAAGCAAAATTTAGTCACCTCTTCTCGTTCTGTTTTTAAGGATTAAAAATGAAACAAAGGAAGTTCATGGAGACAACAGCTCTGTTCACTGTATAATTCTATTTATATAACTTCAATTTGTTTGGTATTTCATATGATTTACATTTTTACATTATGAGAAATGTTAATGTGGATAATCAGACCTAAAGCATTGTCTCTTTTCCTACCACGTTTAAGAGACTTTCGTAATAACATCACATTTTGGAGAGACCATGCACTTGATAACTAGGCTTAAATTCTCCCTTTCAGCAATGGTAATTTTACTGAAATTTATTTGGAACACTAAAAGGAGTATCTTACCATGCTAATTGACAGTAGGTTTCTTGAGGAAGTTTATGATACTGACATCAGCCTGTCTCTTGGATTCTGCAACTGCTTGGGCTTACAACCCTGACTAAAGCAAGAGAATTGCTGGCTTCTGTACAGTAGCCTCACGAACCTTTATCCTACCTTTATCCTGCCTTTATCCTACCTTTATCAGCTCCCAAGGGTTGATTTCAAACTGAATGTAATACAAGTACTTTCTTCAATGTCTGACTAATGCAAGTCTGGCCACACAGTCAAGTATGTGATTTTTGTGTTTTTATTGTATATGAGAAATAAAAAGATAAAATAATACTCTTTTTTTTCCAACATGTTTTGTTAATCCTCAAGTCAATCTGTGTCTCTTGCCATTTGCACTGAGTAGTGAAACAGTGTTTGATCCTCAAAGCACATCTGGATGTTTACATCAAGTAACAAAGGCAAGCTTAAGGGCTGTTCTCTGTGTGCATATCAAAGCTTCACCAAGTGGGTTGTTTTTCAGTTTAGTCTTTAATAAGAAAAAAAAAAAGTGTTACTCCAAAAAAAAGCCAATTTTTTATTAACCATATAGCAGGAATTAAACATAATCCTGAAACTCAGGACTCCTGAAACATCTCAGTTTTTTAGGTAAACTTCATATCCAAATCCATTCTGCCCTTGTTCTCTTTTCTCAAACTGATGCACAAGAGAAAGCCAGCTGAGCTACAAATTATTTCCCTCTCTTCTCAGTGTACTTTCCTTTTTTGTCTTATTTCTATCAAGTAGAGTTTGTTAAAAGTCTAAATCAAAAAATTGAGTGCTACCACTTATGATTGTTTTAATTACTAACTTTTTTTTTTTCCAGAGCTGCATATTTAAGGTATAAGATAGCTGGATGGGTCAGATGGACAGAAGGGCAACTGGCAGCATGAGTATTAACAAATTAAGACCAGTACTTTGTTCCTATTTCTTTTACAGAAAAGTATTAAATATTTTGAAAAGTCCTTCAAATTACTCTCAGATTCCACTACCACTTGTCCCTAAATGTCCATGGTCTGCACTTATAACACAGCACAAGTGTACACTAGTAAGTGTCATTCTTGACAGAATTGCATTTTTTAATGTAATTACTTGGGTGTGTGATGATGAATGAAAAATGCTGCAGAAGATCTGCAACAAAATGGCAATTGTTTGATCAGCTGTGGCATCCCTATTAATGCACTGGTGAGACTGAAGGATTTCAGTAGTTACAGAATTCAGGCCTGTCTGAGCTTTGGCTCTTCCCAAAGCACAATAATGCTGCAAAGATGGAAAAAATGCTCATTTGCAAAAATCTAGCTGCTGTGCTCTGTGTCTGGAATGCATAAAACCCTCAGGTAAATATTTCAGTATCTGAAGGTAAGCAAAGTACCTATTGGCACAAGAAGAAGGTGAAGTAGATGAAATAATCTATTTTTGAAGGAAATTCAGAACTGGAGAGGTTATTTAATAAAAAACAAAACAAACAAAAAAAAACATGGTAGAAGAAGGAGGTGCCATAGAGGCAGCAAATATACTGCTGATACAGGATTATATAGAAGACTTGTGAATTACTCCAAGGATCACTTGTACATTCTACTGTTGACCTTCTGGGCCATGAGGACAATGACAGAAATCTTCCACGTTATACTATCATCTATTTGCAATATTCAGATATTACCTTATCTGTTACACCCACTTCCAAAACTGTCCCTCCCACAGAATCACGCTTGCCATGCCTTTGGTAATTTGAGTTGGCAATCTCAAAATCCCCCTTTCTTTCTCCTCCTCACCTTGACCTTTGGCTTTTGGCATGGTGTCCTATTGTCTGGAATGGTTTCAAGTTTTTCAACCAGTTTTGACTGGCTTTGCCAAATGTTACGTCTTTTCCTCAGTCCAGTTTCACAACCTTTTATCTCCTTTAAATTTCTGTCTGTAGAAACTCTTACAAAGATGATAAACTACATTTTAGAAACCTTGTACAAAGCTACTAGTAAGCTATATAATATAGATTTTCAGTTGTCAGGCCTTGGACCAAGAACAACGTAATCATTTTTACATATAAAATTCAGTTGTGAAATTTCTCATCAAATAACAACCTAAGGGAGGTCAATACATTATTTGATTACTTGTCCACTCAGCTGCGCAATTGAGCACATGCTTTGTCTTAAGCTGTCAAGCTGAAATCTTTCATTATATGTTAATGATAATCAGCTTAAGCCTGTTCTGGCATTTTTTGTTGAATTAGGTATATTTGTTTGACAACTGTGGAAACAGAAGTTATTTTTTTTTATAGATCAATAGGGCTGCCCCACATACCACTGAATTCCTGTTGAAAACTAAGCGTAGGCTCTTAATTATAAAATCAGCCTTAGTTGCCAGGAATGTAAAGCTGAATACTACAGTGAGGCAGTGTTGAATGTCATGAAAGAAAACGAGTGTTAAGAGCAATATATTGAGAATTTTTAGGATGCATGTAGGCATTTCTGCTGTGCTGTACTTGCATAATCAAGTTACCAAAAATATAAAACTGAAATAGAGAATGACTTAAAATGTCTGAGATGTCTGAAATGGGACCTTTTTATGAATACTTTCTTCATGCAAACCCATATTTTAAAAGCCTACTTTCCATGAGAACATTGCTGACAGGATGCTATGTTATCAAACTAGGGCATTTTCTGTATACAGATATCCCAGGATACCTCCAGCAGTTCACTCATCCATTGTAAACGCAGAGGATTGTGTTTAATTTGCTGTTGAACAAAGTCTCAAGTCTCTTTGGTGATATAAAAACAGCACAAGCCTGTTTTTCTTGCAAAAGACACTCAGACAAAAGCTTGTGTGTATCCAAAATAAGTACTTTTATCATTGTAATCAATTTTTATCTTAATATGTTTAATGTAATTTACTTACTATTTAAAGCAGGAACTCTTTTATGAGAAACGTAAACAGCTAATGGCCTGCAAAATGCTTCTTTGTAACTAAATTCTAAAAGCATTTTACAATTAATTGAATTAGTTGTCTTGAAACTTTGCATTCTGGGAATATTCTAGTGACTGATAATAAGTCTGTTTCCCATACATACAGAAAATTTTTCTCTGCCTACAGCTATGTCTATAATTTTCATGGTGAATCACTGTATGTATGTGTAAATGGTCATAAGATAAATGGCCCTAGATTTAATAGTTTTAATATAAAAATTTATATTCCCACTTTAAGTTAAAAAAAAGCCACAGTTGTAACTATTAGGTCATTTGAAAATTTGAGTTATACAAGTATTTAATTTTTCTGGTAAAATGAGGGTGAAATATCCACGGAAATGTATTTTGACCAGCAACTATACTACTTACTCACAAGTGCTATTTTAGCTTAGATTTTTAGCAAGGTTTTTATTTATTTTATTGGTCAATCTAAGGCAAAAATCATTTGAAAAGAAGTGCCCTGGAAGGGGCACAGTCCAGGATGATCAATTCTGTGATGTTAGTTGCGGCTGAAAATTTTTGATTTGTTTTCCATTTTGCATACATTTTGTATAGTCTTTTATTATGTTGTCCTCTGCACCACAAGTCCCAACCTGTGGAATTCCTGGGGAACAAGGCTGAAGAACATTTTCTATTACTAATCTCTACAGACCGTCATAAACTTAATCCCAAACTTGTTTCCAAAAATTAGAGTATCTGTTGATTACTCAGCTGTTCTACAATGCACGGATTACGGGATTAAGAAATAAATGGACCAACTTGCTTTAAAAACGCAAAATATGGTCAGTGATCCATTGTGGGGGATTGAACCTTGTTGGATGCTAGGTATCCATCAAAGCAAATCTCTCACTCCTCTCTGCAACTGGATAGAGAAGAGAAAGTATAATGAAGGGTTGAGATAAGGACTGGGAGAGAGACCACCCACCAAACACTGACATGGGCAAAACAGACTTGAATTGGGGATACTAATTAAATTTATTACTAGTAGAATCAGAGGAGGATAATGAGAAGTAAAGTAAGTTTTGAAAACTTTTGAAAACCTTCCCCCATCTCTCCCGCCTTCNTCTCTCACTCCTCTCTGCAACTGGATAGAGAAGAGAAAGTATAATGAAGGGTTGAGATAAGGACTGGGAGAGAGACCACCCACCAAACACTGACATGGGCAAAACAGACTTGAATTGGGGATACTAATTAAATTTATTACTAGTAGAATCAGAGGAGGATAATGAGAAGTAAAGTAAGTTTTGAAAACTTTTGAAAACCTTCCCCCATCTCTCCCGCCTTCCCAAGTTCTACCTTCTTCTCCCAGGCAGTGCAGGGAGACAGGGTATGGGGGTTATGGTCAGTTATTTCTGCTGCTGCTCAGGGAGAGGAGTCCTTCCCCTTCTTCCTGTGGGGTCCCTCCCACAGGAGACAGTTCTTCATTGACTTCTCCAGTGAGAATCCGTCCACCAAGCAACAGTTCTTCACAAACTGCTTAAACATGGGTCACTTTTCCATGAGGTCCAGTCCTTCAGACCCAACCTGCTCCAATGTGGGTCCCCCACAGAGCCACAAATCCTACTAGGAAAACCTGCTTCAGTGTGCGCTCCTCTCCCCACTGATCAGCAGCTCTAACATGGGCCTCCCATGTTAGATCACAGCCTCTCTCCGGCATCCACCTGCTCTGGCTTGGGTCTCCTTCACAGGCTGCAGGTGGATCTCTGCACCCCTGTGGTCCCCCNGATGTCTGAAATGGGACCTTTTTATGAATACTTTCTTCATGCAAACCCATATTTTAAAAGCCTACTTTCCATGAGAACATTGCTGACAGGATGCTATGTTATCAAACTAGGGCATTTTCTGTATACAGATATCCCAGGATACCTCCAGCAGTTCACTCATCCATTGTAAACGCAGAGGATTGTGTTTAATTTGCTGTTGAACAAAGTCTCAAGTCTCTTTGGTGATATAAAAACAGCACAAGCCTGTTTTTCTTGCAAAAGACACTCAGACAAAAGCTTGTGTGTATCCAAAATAAGTACTTTTATCATTGTAATCAATTTTTATCTTAATATGTTTAATGTAATTTACTTACTATTTAAAGCAGGAACTCTTTTATGAGAAACGTAAACAGCTAATGGCCTGCAAAATGCTTCTTTGTAACTAAATTCTAAAAGCATTTTACAATTAATTGAATTAGTTGTCTTGAAACTTTGCATTCTGGGAATATTCTAGTGACTGATAATAAGTCTGTTTCCCATACATACAGAAAATTTTTCTCTGCCTACAGCTATGTCTATAATTTTCATGGTGAATCACTGTATGTATGTGTAAATGGTCATAAGATAAATGGCCCTAGATTTAATAGTTTTAATATAAAAATTTATATTCCCACTTTAAGTTAAAAAAAAGCCACAGTTGTAACTATTAGGTCATTTGAAAATTTGAGTTATACAAGTATTTAATTTTTCTGGTAAAATGAGGGTGAAATATCCACGGAAATGTATTTTGACCAGCAACTATACTACTTACTCACAAGTGCTATTTTAGCTTAGATTTTTAGCAAGGTTTTTATTTATTTTATTGGTCAATCTAAGGCAAAAATCATTTGAAAAGAAGTGCCCTGGAAGGGGCACAGTCCAGGATGATCAATTCTGTGATGTTAGTTGCGGCTGAAAATTTTTGATTTGTTTTCCATTTTGCATACATTTTGTATAGTCTTTTATTATGTTGTCCTCTGCACCACAAGTCCCAACCTGTGGAATTCCTGGGGAACAAGGCTGAAGAACATTTTCTATTACTAATCTCTACAGACCGTCATAAACTTAATCCCAAACTTGTTTCCAAAAATTAGAGTATCTGTTGATTACTCAGCTGTTCTACAATGCACGGATTACGGGATTAAGAAATAAATGGACCAACTTGCTTTAAAAACGCAAAATATGGTCAGTGATCCATTGTGGGGGATTGAACCTTGTTGGATGCTAGGTATCCATCAAAGCAAATCTCTCACTCCTCTCTGCAACTGGATAGAGAAGAGAAAGTATAATGAAGGGTTGAGATAAGGACTGGGAGAGAGACCACCCACCAAACACTGACATGGGCAAAACAGACTTGAATTGGGGATACTAATTAAATTTATTACTAGTAGAATCAGAGGAGGATAATGAGAAGTAAAGTAAGTTTTGAAAACTTTTGAAAACCTTCCCCCATCTCTCCCGCCTTCCCAAGTTCTACCTTCTTCTCCCAGGCAGTGCAGGGAGACAGGGTATGGGGGTTATGGTCAGTTATTTCTGCTGCTGCTCAGGGAGAGGAGTCCTTCCCCTTCTTCCTGTGGGGTCCCTCCCACAGGAGACAGTTCTTCATTGACTTCTCCAGTGAGAATCCGTCCACCAAGCAACAGTTCTTCACAAACTGCTTAAACATGGGTCACTTTTCCATGAGGTCCAGTCCTTCAGACCCAACCTGCTCCAATGTGGGTCCCCCACAGAGCCACAAATCCTACTAGGAAAACCTGCTTCAGTGTGCGCTCCTCTCCCCACTGATCAGCAGCTCTAACATGGGCCTCCCATGTTAGATCACAGCCTCTTTCCGGCATCCACCTGCTCTGGCTTGGGTCTCCTTCACAGGCTGCAGGTGGATCTCTGCACCCCTGTGGTCCCCCATGGGCTGCAGGGGCACAGGTGCTCCACCTTGGTCTTCACCACAGGCTGCAGGGAAACCTCAGCTCTGAGGGCTGGAGCACCTCCTCCCCCTCTTTCTGCACTGACCTTGGTGTCTGCGTTGTTATTCATGTTTTCTCACTCTGCTCTTCTCTGGCTGCCATCTTCATCTGCACAATAACTTTTTTTCTTTCCTCTGAAACATATTAGTACAGAGACCTTACTGTCACTCCTGGCTGGCCTGGCCTTGGCCAGTGGCAGGTCCATCCTGGAGCTGTCTGGCATTGGCTCTCTTGGACGTGGGGGAAGCTTCTGGCAGATTCTCACAGAAGCCACCCGCCGACTACCAAAACCTGGCCACACAAACCCAATACACCCATAAATGAACCTTCAAAATTTGAACAAATATTTTGTTATGCATGTCTGGGGTAATGTTAAGGATTGGAAAAACATAAACACTGTGAGCACCATTCTTAAGTCCTGAGTGAGTTATATATCTCATTCACATACTGACAAGCAATACCATCTTTCCTCCAGCCTGTACACCCTTCATCTCTCACTGCTGTAGGCTATTCATGATCTTGCAGATATAGTTACTGTCCTTCTTTCTCCCTCAAGCATATTACCCATCTCTTCTCTCTTTGTTATTGTCTTTTCTCTTTTTTTTTTTCCTTAGACTCACCTTCAAACTTCATATGTCAAGCTTGCCTACAGCTTGGCTCACACTTGGCCCTGCTGTGGCTTGTTTACTTTGATTTAATTAAAATGCACCCATCCGGAACTCTGGGCGCATTACTGACTTCACAGAACCTTTAATTTCTGCAGTATTTTCACATTGCTTTCTATGGAACAACCACTTTTTTCAATTACAAGAAGCAACCATAAAATTTCTTCTTCAAAATCACCTTTCGAATCCTTGCTAGGATTTAACTACCAAAGCCCTATTTTTACCTTCTTTAGCTGGGCAGGAATTTACTCTATTTCAGTCACTGAAAAAATAAACTACTGTACTCAGAAAGGTCAACCTTTTAAGTTATTGTTTATTTGTGGATTCTTTTTTCCTAGTGCTGTTAAGATTTTAAGGTAGTGTTAGGAGAGTATCTTCATCATATGAACACTAATTCCTGTGCTGTGACTGAAAAAACCCAGTCTATTTTCTCTGTTACCGAGTAATTGGGAACAATTAAGAACAATTAAGTAACCTGAATAAATATAATTTATTAACCTTTTGGATGTGGGTCTTTTTGGTGTTTTCTTTGTTTTGTTGTTTGTGTTTTTTTCCCGGAGAAAGGGAACTTTCTTATTCATCTTTTCTGTTTCTTTCTTTATTCCTCTTTCTGTTTCCAGTTCTGTTCTCCAAGGCCTTTTCTCCTCCTTTCTTCCCATTCCATTTTCTTACTACTCCTTCTCTCTGTATATTACTCACATGTTCTGTTTTTGATCTGGCATTTGCTTTTTTCACACCCTTTAGCCATAGTCTAACATCCTGTGTCTGACCCCCACTACAAGCAAAAAAGCAAAATAAGAGTGGCCGTGTGCCAGCATAGACAGGACACAGAAACGAAAACAAAACCACAGATGAAATGCAAAGAGTAAATTTATTTTTGTTATCTTGCCATCTGGGGTATCCCCAAAGCAGGACCTGGGCAGCAGCACACAAGCAGGGACACAGGCAACATGGAGCTTGGTCTGTGCTAAAGGATGGCTGAACCTGCTGTTTTCATGTGTCATTCAGGAATTCACATGAGCATACCTTACCATTGTGCTGTGATCTTTCTCATAGCAGGGCAAAAGTCTCAGGCAAGTTTGACAAGGTGCCTCTGAGTACCATAGGCCCATGTTATCTAAACGTAGATGTTGTCAAGCACACAAGACTAAGGAATTGTTAGTATGATGTATATGTTTTTCTACACCCTAGCTGCAGGTCACTTGAACGTGTTTGCAATAATCCTCACTATTCTTCTGTTGTTTTCCCACACGCGCTTCAGATCTGCTCATCTGACTTTTTTTTTTTAAGATCTCTGTAAGTGAACTGTAAGACCCATGCAGAAGCAGATATCACAGAAAAATACAGATACCAGCTCTTGGTCAGATGACTCCTGTCTCAGTTTGAGACAGCAGAAAGGTTAATTAACCACTACTTGGATGAGAGCTTGTTAGAGGGAATGCAACAAGATTTATTAAGTTTAAAAATAGAAATATTGTATATATGTATGAATGGTACTGACCACATCTCCCCCACACCCGAGACCATGCCCCCAACACACGATCCCAAGAAACCCAAAAAATACCCTGGGCCCATCCACCAAAAAGACACCCCCCCACACCCCCACCCCCAAAACAAAACAGTTACTGAAAACTGTGACACCAGAAAGGATTCAGCTGTGGAGCAAAGTGCAGGGGTCCCGCCACTGCTGGGGTCTCACCCAAGACAGGGCCCTGTCAGAGAGATGCCTGGGAGGGCAGCCGAGGTGCAAAGGAACTCAGGGATGTTGGGACACAGAGACACAGCAGGAAATGATCCTCGGTCAGGATGAGAAGGTGAAGAGCTCTACATGGGGCACCTGGACTGCCTCCAGCACAATGAAACCACTTCTCTCGGGACTGCCCCAGGAGCAGAAGAGAGCAAGCCGCGTACCCGGGGAACCTTTAAAAGGCTCTCGAGTTCCACCCTGCGGCATCCTGACTCTCCCAAGAGGAAGTGGCTCCAAGATGTCAATCCTATTAGCCTTACACTGGTTTACGTTGTTTACATGTGACTGGGGACCTCCTGTGGCTCCGCTGGGCCCCACAGTCCAGGCAACTGGGAAGCGGATGCGCTGCGCGGGGCTGCCTCCCCCACCACAGCAGGTGCTGTGAGCATGGCACCGCTCGTGATAGTTCTGCTGCCCGACCCCCCGCACTCGCTGGGTAGGGGCCGCCACCCTCCTGTTGTTGTGCTGCGATCCCACTGCTGCCGCTGCTGGTGGCAGCCACCCGGGTCAGGGTCCCACAGCCCAGAACCCACGAGCCCAGTGCTCCTGGCAGCCAAACCATGGTCACGGGTCTGCACCCAGCAGCGGCATCAGCTCAGCCGTCTCTCCTAAACTCACTCTGCAAAAAGAGGCAAAAAGAAAACCAAACCAACGAAAAGGATTCAACACAGTTACACATTACATGTTGTCCTGGTTTAGGACAATATTAGGTTTATCAATGGACAAGAGACGGATAGGGAAGGCAGCAATTTATTAAAAGGTAGATATATGGGGGAATAGATGGGTGTAATTGCCCAATTATGGCCAGCCAGGACTCCTCTGAGAGACACACACACACAGGGTAATCTGAGAAGGCAAGGGGGAAGGCAATATAGGCTACACCCTACCCCGGACAAGACGGCACCGGCCATGTGTAACTCGAGGAGGGAGGAGGGGAAAAGACTAGAGGTTCCACCGTACCCCCAGGGCAAAGCGGCCCCTCCCCCCGCCCTCACCGTGGGGAAAAGGGGAAAAAAAAGAAACAAACTAACAACCCAGAGGCTGGCACCTGCAAATCCCAAAAAAATAAAATAAAATGTATCTGTGGAAACGAAGGCGGCAGTCCTTCCAGAGGCAGTGTGTCTGTGGAGAAGTCCAAAGGGGGTCCTCTCAGGCTGAGGAAGATGAAAAGCAGTGGGACCTCAGGGAACTCTGTGGAGGAAGAGACAGCAGACAGCAAAAATCCGGCGGGGCAGGTGGAAAGTCCCCAAAGCCGTGTTGAGCAGACGCCCTGCTTTCAGCTTCAGATTTCCCGGAGAAAGAAAGAGAGCCGGTCCTCTGTCCTGCATATATAATCTCAGCATTCCTTGTGGGTCTCCAGGGCTGATGGGAAACACCCCCCCCCACCCCCAGCAGGGGTAACCTTGGTAACCTGGCTACTCCTCCCAGCCAGATGTGGGCATAGGAGAAAGAGTTATTTTTTCCTTTGTCTTCCCCTGCATTTTTTTTTAAGCCAAACGATCACACAGGTATTTCCTGGGCACTTAAACCATGACAGCTCCCACATTCACTAACTGCTCCAGTTTTCTATGAAATGCGTTCTTGGAAGGCTTGGATCATTTGATCCAGCAAACAGTCAAGACATGATACTCTCTAGATTGTCTGATTCTGCCTCTGAAGCAGTTGCAGAGACTCTTGGAGCTCTAATTTTTGTGCTTAGAGAGGGAGAAATTTTCTTGTTTATACATTGCTGGTGAAGAGAGTTATAACTTGGTATTGGAAGCAGAATAAGTTGCGTTAATACTTACAGGAATACTTGGATCTTAACACATCAATTTGGATGTAATAACATCCATAAGAAGAGTGCAGAGGAACATCAGAGGAACTGGATTTGTTGCTTTGCTACTCCTAGAGTACAACTCGTTTGCTAGACTTGTTACAGAAGAGCTTCAGTTTTCTTGAAACGTGGTTGGTGCACTGCTGTGCTCAAGACTTCAAACAGTTCTTCCAAAAAAAAAATGGTAGATAGAAAATGACAAAACTTGAATTCCTTCAACTTTAGGTGCAGTTGCTTGGAAAAGACTGAGAGAAAAAGAAGGGTTCAGGTCATCATAACACTCAAGGAATGTGGTGTCTGTTGGAAGATTCCCAATTACAAAGCTGTCCTAGAAATGCAACTTTAGAAAGGTTTTCTTGGAGTAAGACTATATGCACATTACTAAAACTGTTCTGTTCCTGAAGAATCACTTAAGAAATACCCTTCTTGCTTTGCCACTGTGGTGCAAAAGATAGGTGTTAGAGTATTTAGAACGAAATATTTATCAGAAAGCATTATACAGGTAACAAAGATCTTGAGAAATCTGAAGTTCTTATCTGCATTTTCAAATCAAAAGAGTATTTTGGCTAAATGTTTTATTTTCTTTTATTAATCTAACTTTGGTTTTGAGTTCCTTTTTTTTTAATTCTATTTTTCCCTGATAGCTGCAAAAGATAAGTCAATATATCGGTGCAACAGTAAAATACTTAATATATTTCCTGGAAACAGTGTTTCATTGTAATGTATTATTGGGTTTTAGTATACAAAATATTGTTCTGTCAACTTCAAATTAAAAAAAATTCTAGGTTTTTGTCTGTCTTTTTATGGTAATTTAAGTCACAAAAAATCAAGCATTACTGAACTTTGTTCTGACTCTAAAGGTAGTTAAAACTGGTATAATACTCTGTTTAGGAAATAAAAGATGATGCAGAAATACACATTTTTATTAATGTTTCTTTTGGCATGGAAATCTTTGGAGTATGCTTCTAAGTGCTTGAATCAGAAATACTAAAAAGTGTTTAATGTTTTTAATTTTGATTTCTTAATTTAGGAAGACTTTGATTAGGAAGACTTTAATTCATGGTGGAAATATTTGGTTATCCTTAGCAAGTGTGGTTCAATAGTTTTTCTAATGGGTGTTATATTTCTTCTGTTATTCAAGTGTGACTTTATTTTTTATTTCTTTTTAGCAATATCTTTATTATATTCATTGAATTATAGAATGGTTTGGGTTGGAGGGGACCAGAAAGATCATCTCATCCCAATNATTATACAGGTAACAAAGATCTTGAGAAATCTGAAGTTCTTATCTGCATTTTCAAATCAAAAGAGTATTTTGGCTAAATGTTTTATTTTCTTTTATTAATCTAACTTTGGTTTTGAGTTCCTTTTTTTTTAATTCTATTTTTCCCTGATAGCTGCAAAAGATAAGTCAATATATCGGTGCAACAGTAAAATACTTAATA
This sequence comes from Neodrepanis coruscans, assembly GCA_013400695.1. Classification (NCBI taxonomy): domain Eukaryota; kingdom Metazoa; phylum Chordata; class Aves; order Passeriformes; family Philepittidae; genus Neodrepanis; species Neodrepanis coruscans. The sequence goes on along the minus strand of VYZS01005551.1, from coordinate 3,864 downwards.
TATTTCCTGGAAACAGTGTTTCATTGTAATGTATTATTGGGTTTTAGTATACAAAATATTGTTCTGTCAACTTCAAATTAAAAAAAATTCTAGGTTTTTGTCTGTCTTTTTATGGTAATTTAAGTCACAAAAAATCAAGCATTACTGAACTTTGTTCTGACTCTAAAGGTAGTTAAAACTGGTATAATACTCTGTTTAGGAAATAAAAGATGATCCAGAAATACACATTTTTATTAATGTTTCTTTTGGCATGGAAATCTTTGGAGTATGCTTCTAAGTGCTTGAATCAGAAATACTAAAAAGTGTTTAATGTTTTTAATTTTGATTTCTTAATTTAGGAAGACTTTGATTAGGAAGACTTTAATTCATGGTGGAAATATTTGGTTATCCTTAGCAAGTGTGGTTCAATAGTTTTTCTAATGGGTGTTATATTTCTTCTGTTATTCAAGTGTGACTTTATTTTTTATTTCTTTTTAGCAATATCTTTATTATATTCATTGAATTATAGAATGGTTTGGGTTGGAGGGGACCAGAAAGATCATCTCATCCCAATCCCACTGCCAGGGGCAGGGACACATTTTGCTATACCAGCTTGTTCAGAGCCCGATCCAACCTGACACTGAATCCTTCCAGGGATAAGGTATCCACAGCTTCTCTGAGTAACCTGCCCAGTCCCTCACCAGCCTCACAATCATTCTTCCTAATATCTAATTTAAACCTATCCCATTTCAGTTTTGAGTCATTCCTTTTTTTTNAGTTTTTCTAATGGGTGTTATATTTCTTCTGTTATTCAAGTGTGACTTTATTTTTTATTTCTTTTTAGCAATATCTTTATTATATTCATTGAATTATAGAATGGTTTGGGTTGGAGGGGACCAGAAAGATCATCTCATCCCAATCCCACTGCCAGGGGCAGGGACACATTTTGCTATACCAGCTTGTTCAGAGCCTGATCCAACCTGACACTGAATCCTTCCAGGGATAAGGTATCCACAGCTTCTCTGAGTAACCTGCCCAGTCCCTCACCAGCCTCACAATCATTCTTCCTAATATCTAATTTAAACCTATACCATTTCAGTTTTAAGTCATTCCTTTTTTTTTTCCTATCACTCCATGCCCTTATAAGAAGTCTCTCTCCATGTCTCTTGTAGGCCCCTTTCAGATACTGGAAGGCTACAGTTAGGTCACCACCTTGTCTTCTCCAGTCTGAACAACCCCAAATCTCTCATCCTTTCCTCACAGGAGAGGTGCTCCAAACGCAGAGGTGCTCCTCTGATCATCTTCATGGCCTGGTCTGGACTCACTCCATCAGTTCCTTCTGTGGAACTTTGTGGAACTGTGTGGAACAGTGTGGAACTGTTCCTTCTGTGTTCTTCTTCTGGTGGTCCCAGTCCAGGTGGGGTATTATGAGGTGGAGACTCATCTTTGAAACCTGTGTGACTGAAGAACTTTTGCTTTTCTATAGGTTAGAGTATATCATATATCCCATATAGCTGGTAATACATAGCCTATAGAAATCCAGCTAATGTGATTAGATGTGTAGATCATACAAGGGAGATATGTTTTTAGTAGAAGAGGTTGTGGTCTTATGAAAGGTCAAATTTTCATCAATTCTGCCCTATTTGTTTTTCCTTGTGTTGTAAATGAGCACAATTTTGTTAAAAAGATATCTGACCTTTTTAATGCACATACTTCCATTTTGAGATTCTAAAACGTTGTCTTGATTTGTTCTTGATCTGCAAGAAAATAATTTTTTTCTCAAGTGTTTTCTAATTATTTTGCTATTTGTGTAGAAGGGCTAAGTAATTCTAAAGAAGCTGAAAGAGTTTATTCCAAAAGCACGAGATTGTTGTTGCTAAGCTGCACTGTCCATTTCAGTCTTTGCATTAAACAATCTTCTCCCCAGTATACAACCCTAGCTGCTTTGATCTCCACTACACCAATAGATTCTGATACTCAAAACTATGGGAGCAAATTCAGATAACAAAAAAAGTTTGAATTATTGAAATCACATAGTATTTCGTGTGCTTCTGTATGTGTTTTCTCTATCAGCCTCGATCATACTAACTTTCACAAAGGCTTTGCTACAGAAACACAGCAATTCATTCCAGTAAATTTTTCATGTCCGTTCTCTTTTCATCTGCAAATGCAGCTGCAGGTTTGTTCAAAGTAACAAAGAAAAAAATTTATTTTAGCTTTACCAGAATATTAAGCAGCTGTTTTTTAGGTTTCTTAAGACCTTAAAAAAATTAGATTTGTCTAAGTAAGTAGCATATGTTCTGAAATTATTTATTTGTTTGTAATTTAGGGTTTACATTAATATGTTCCATCATAAATTTAGTTGTTCCTCACTCCATGAGATCAGTCAAGGTTATTTCTTTTAAATATCTTCTTGCTGCATGTGACTTTGAAGATGAATAAGACTCAAAATCTGCTAGATAGGATCTGCAGTGTGGTTTGGAGTAATTTTATCTATTGGTATAAATGAGTTTCTCTGTAAAATTATACCTCTAATTGCACTAGGAGTTCTGGTGACAGTGACAGACCTATGACTCTACAGCCTGGACATATGATTGAATTGTTTTACTCTCTACCATCATGAAGACCTTTTATGTTTCTCAGTCTACTTGAGTAGTCTAGAAAATATGTTTGTGTGAAAAGTGCATTCAAGATCATAATCTTTTCTTTATGTCATAAATCTCAACATAATATCCAGTCTAGTGTGAGACTGTGATAATTAAATTCTATACTGAAAGCTATGTGCTTCGTGGATCATTGGATATGCTAATTACCTTTTACTAAGGCTGTCAGCTATATTTATGTTGTGGTAAGCAATGGAATAATTTCATGTACATGGCAAAATCAGTAGTTATGAAGGTATTTTAAATGTGGTGGGTTTTCTTTAAATAAAACATAAAAATAATGATACTTTTTTTTCTCTGTACTCTGGCTAAATCTTAATCTAAGTGGGTCTGTTGAGTCTTTTCTCTTCTTAAAGTGTATTTGCAATGTATAACGTCCTTTCTATTGCAGTTGGTTTTACATGTCCTTTTACCTTTTTCTAAATTGGAACAAACTGTTCAAAGCTTGAATTGGATAAACAGATATATTCTGTGTAATTCAATAACTGAAGATAAATGGTTTATGTTGCGCAATCTGGGATGCTATCAATACCTTTTCTTTTCTCTGCTGTAATACAAAAGCAGTAACACAATGTCCTAAGTAAGTAGAGTAGTTTTCTCATTGACAACAATGGTGTTCAGGATATTCTTTAATTCTGTGTTACATTTTATTTTAAATTTTTATTTAGGTATTAGATGTAATCAGGCAAAACAGGCAATGAAGTAAATGTATATGAACATACACTTCAAATCCAGCCAAATTCTTCTTTGTATTTTATCTGACAATGGTATAATAACAACTATGACTTCCTTAATTAAAAAAATAGAGGTAAAGTTTTGTAATATTAATACAGGAAAATCACAGAGAAATGTAGAATGTGTCTTGTAAAGCAAGAGGCTTCACCTGTCTGACTCTTCTGTAGAAATAAGACAAAGTTTATTATAAAAATAAAAATATTAGGTCAAACAGAAACTATTACTATTGTATTTTTCCCCTGAAAGACTTCGGGATTTCAAGATAGAGAATCAAGTTTCCAAGTAAAAAAGTGGTTTATATTGTAAGTGACATTTTGACATTTTATAACACATTCATGTGACAGGTAATTGTTTCTATAGAAGTTCCTGGTGATACACAAACTATACTCAAATGGGTAGGATTTTTGATTCTCTACTGGCTGCCGAAGAGTCAGCTCCAAAAAGTGCCTAAACAAAATCTGTTCCTGTCGTAGTTTTACCACAAAAA
>VYZS01005547.1:45604-85204 GCA_013400695.1 Neodrepanis coruscans | reverse complement strand
TTTAATTTTTAAATGTTTCTTTACATAAGGATATGGGTGCTTGCTTTTATTTTTTATTTGTTCTGTGTCAGCTCCAGAGACTTTTTAGTTGGTAGGACAAGGCTAACTCATGTATCTTACCACCTAGAAAACTTATTTTCTTTTATACTCTGCCTGCAGAAGGAACAATAATATCTCAGAGTTTTCTAACTGCATCTCAAAGCACCTGACTACGTGGTAAAGCAAGGATTTGTTCTGCTTGCCAAAAGCTGAAGTATTCTTTGAAGAGGTACAAGTGTATCACTACTTGTTCTCACCAATGTCTCTACGCTGACTCTGCTAACTTCACATCACTGAAGATATTTCTTCCTCTCACTGGTTGCTTATAGCTCATGCTACCAAATCCAGTTATTTCACTCTAGACTGATTGAAAGGCAAGTTTTGTGGGAAAACTACATGGAACTCATGTCTACTTGAAATCCATTTTCCCACAACAAACCCTGCACAAGTTCTCGGCACAAAAGATTTCCTAGATAACTTACACTGAAAAAGAAGTCATCTCTTTGGCAATATTCACAGGGCTAGATAACAGTCAGAGTCTGTCCTACCCAAGCCATGCTGGCTTTAGAAATCAATAAAGACTCCATACAGAGGGGTGATCAGCCTATGCATTTGACTCCTGTCCAGTTTGTTATGTTGATAGCACTGCTTACCTCATGCACTAGTGACATCATTATTTCCCCTCTGGGGAAAGCTTTTTCATGATTTGTCAATATTTTTAAGAGCTGATATTACAGCAGCTAAATTTGAGAAAGCATTAGAGAGACATGTATGGAAAAATAAATGGGAACAAGCTAAGGAGTTGGCTTCCATATATTTTAGTGCACTCTTACTCAACAAATTAGCTTAGAATTTGCATACTAAGTTGCATATATGATTCCTTCCCTAACACTATACTATCTTTTCACCTTAGAGCTTTTAAGACTGTTAGATGTTGTTAAACACAGTAACAATCTTGCCAAATTCTTGTAAATAGACTTACTGTATGAAGAGTTCTGAGATGTGTAGATCTCTGATCTGTGAGTATGTAAGAGATCCATAGATCGGTTATTCCAACTACAAATAATCTGATGAAATAAGTAACAATGCTTCTCAAATGTCCACCAAACTGCTGAACTGATAGGCTCTCCTGTGAGAGTACCCATCACTGAACTGACTTTAATTAGTCTCCAAAGTGCTTATTGATCAGCCATCAAGTATGCACTGAAAAGAAAGAGCAAGGTTGTAATTTTGCAGACATTAAACTGTCACCATGACATATGCTGCACTTCTCCACTGTAGTGAACAAGCATTGCTAAATGCATACCAGCACCTTCCTAAAATTAAATGGCGAGTTTATCTCCTATTCATTTAGCAGTTTTTTCCTGCAGATCCAGTGATGTAAAACATAGATTTTGGTCAGATGACTGTATCAGACTACAAGCAGATGAAAAAGATTACGCTACCTTAACTATGTACTCTCATACTTGTAGGTGACAGACTGTTCACTTAGTGGTATAAACATCTCATTTTGTGTGCCAAAGTTTTAGCATCATTCGTAAGAGCTCAGCAAGTAGGCTCAGGGCAGACAAAAGCACTTATCACAGGGAAGGGCACATTAGAGTAGTCACTTAGACCATTATTTTATTTAAACCAATGACTATTATCTGGGCAAATCCATCAACAAGTCAGTAATTAGTGATGTACTTCTGTGGGCTACAAGAGAGAAATGCTCCCATAGCAAGACACCGGCTTTCCTTTTCTACAGGCATACTTCTTTTCTAAAAAACTTCTTAACCCAATGTAAGACTGAATGCTACAAGGTAAAAATATATTGAAATTACCACATGTTCCCATGTGCTTTATTTTTATAATAAAACTGCATAATTAAGAGCTTTTTTATAGTGTTTCTCAGGAAATATGCATTTCCCAGAACAGCAGTTCATCCCAGGTGAAATTACCACTGTTTCAGGATTGCCTCTGCTAAGCTATGAGTTCTTGTCAAAAGGTGGGGTGGGGTCACAAGGGTTTCACTAAACAGAGTTAGTTAGTACTCTGCACAAGAAGTAACTAAAATCTTATGCCAATTTTACCACTTCAGTGGCCTCTAGCAGTTACGCAGGCTCAGTATTAGCTGCTGTCAGCATCATGTTCATTTCTAAGACAAGTTCTGATATGGATTTATGAATTGTCACTGATATATTACTACTGATACAGAATTACTGATTTACCCTTCTCAGATCTCTGAGGCACTACAGTGTTCTGTAGTTCTATACAGAACACAGATTCTGTGTTATTTCAGCAAAGAAAAATCTGGCAGCAACCACCTTGAGAAATTAAACAGCCAAAGACTTTAGAATAAGATAAAGCAATGAAAAATGCAAGTGGCACAGCAGCCCTGTCTTATTTAATATTTGCTTTGGACTGTCACTACTTTTTCATTTTTCTGAGAGCTTTACATTTTGTTGCTTGTGAAAAGTGTGATGCCAGTAGAATTAATTTTGAAAGCCAAATGGGAGACATGAAGACATATTTTTATGACATGCATAATTTTCTCCACTATTGCCCTCAGCCTTATTACTGGAACAGCTCTGTATTTTTAGCAAACTTGCGACCTCCCTGACTCTCTTAGAGGGCATATATGAATATGTTCTGACCTCTAAAGAAATCCAGTGGAGACCTCCCTTCTCTACAAGAAAACGGCATGCCTACCTTCTGTTTCCTACCATTCCCAATCACGCGGATGCTATTGCTATATTCCACTACCTGATCTGACAGTGCAAGGTATTGTAGCTTTTCAGAGAAATGAAAGAAGTGTTTGACTGGGGAGCATTCTCGATTGCAAAGACAATCTATAGTAAAAACCCATTGTCTCTTCAAGTCAACATGTGAAGAGATTTCTCAATTTGTCAGTTCACAAAAAACCCCAAACTAAACCTCCTACAGCCTTCAGTTTGACCAACTTTTCTTCCTGTAATTGCCAGGAAAAAATCCTATGTGTGGCCCAACACAATTAACTGGTCTCTTCTTTCCCCATCACCTCTCAATCAAAAGATACAGCTCACTGCAGTTTCAATAGTTTATATCCTTATGTAAAACACGTGACTAATTACTTGCTCTACAGGCTGAAAGTGTAACAGGGACAGGAGTAAAAGAGGAGAGCAGGTGCTGGGATGTTGCAAACCTGAAAATACTGACTGGCTGGCACAACGAGGGAGAAGCCATGCATAGTTAAAAACAGTTTACTGAACTTGCAGAAAGAGAGAATGAAGCTTAACTATTCAAATGTTTTTAGCATGATGTTTTCGTTCATAATTTTAAAATCAGTCTATAAAATACTGATAATTGAAAATAGAGAGTCTTAAAATGCATTTTCACTAGTCATAAAACATGTAGAAAACATACAAATATGTAATATAACGTTTAAGTAAACCTTTATATAAAAGAGATTGAAAGTAAAAAAAGTAAGGTTTCCCTTAAAAAATTCTGTTTATTCCAGCAAAATAAGCCTGCTTTCCTCACAGGTTCTAAGAATATAATCTGAAGTTGTTGCTCACTTGCTTCCGTTCTTATTTTTTCAACAATCCTGTACATGATGTTTAGTTTTAGTAAGGATAGCACAATCCAAAGTCAACAAAAGCTAAGCTACTCCAGGGAGTAAAGGAAGACCTATGGTTACAAATCTCCTATTCCTATGATAATTCCTAGTAGTGAAAATGGAAAAAATAAACACAACACAAAGTTTAAGCAAGGAAAACAGTCTCTCATTAGTGTGCATTTTTGAAGTACTGTAGATATTTAATACTTCATAGTTACTGATTTTTGACACTTTATTGCAGGTCTGAGCCTTTCTACATTAAATAAATAACCAAAATGCTTCCTAGTCTTTTTCTCAAAAGGCAAAAAGGGTCAAACTTCCACATGTGAAAAAAATATATTTGAGAATAAAGTTTTTAAAATTGAAATCTTCATAATGCAGTCTTAGTGGCATACCTCTTAAATGCCTGTGATTTCTTTTTTATTTTTTCTCTTACAGGAGTTTTATCTTGCAAAATCTACAGAACTGCTTATTGACTTCTCTGATTTTAAATCCTGTCAAAACCAATGAACATAACTCCTCAACTACGGCAAATTTTAGATCTGGCCCTATGAATAGGTTAAAAAGGATTTTCTGAGGCAGAAGTGCAATGTTAAATATTCAGAGACGGGTCCCAAAGTCATCTGTTTTATCTGGTACTTTCTATGACACAGAAGACTAGGAGACTTGATAAAACATTCCCACCAGAAGAAAAGTCAGTGACTACTGATACTTGGTACCTATACATTAAAAATATTTGGAACAAATCAGTGGCAATTCCTTTAAACATCCCATTTTTTCCAGATCATTCTAGAAAACCTGATTTTGAGATATCTGGTGCTTGAGAAGTCTGCAAAAGGTTTAGTGAGGCCTCAGATCTGACTGGCACACTAGAGATGGGAGACATGTTAGAGCTTTTCCATCATTTGGTTTTGAAACAAGCATTTAATTCAGCCCTTGGCCCCACAGCATTAGAGAAATCAGGTGTGTAACCTCTCAACATGTGTGTCTAATGGGCACAACCTTTAACTGAGAAACGCAAGGAATAACAAATAAAGCATGCAATTTCTTTACACTGACCATACATTTGTGCCCCAGCAAAAGCATCTCTTTCTACTTTAGCTTTCAGTGATTTTTGTTTTATTATCGCGTTCTCGTCCATGCACTTTTGTGCACAACAGTTTGTTTTTTTTTCTTTAATTCTGCAAAGAGCCCTTAATTTACAGACTTTTCTTTTAAGATAAGGAACGATGATAAGAAATAACCACATTATAAAACCCTCTTCATACATATTGCAAGCTACTTGTCCCTCATGCAAGAGCTTTAGAGGTATTTAAATTCCAATAAGACTTCATAATTTAAGTTATACTTCATGAAGACATCATTCCTTTCAAAAGACCAGAACCAAGTTGTAGGTAAGATTTCACTATTAATATATTACTCACAGACTTGAAATTAATTTGCCTTTTTTTTTCAGACACATAGATTTATCTCACAATAGTAAGACTAAATTATTTTTCTTTTACATTTTTCCCTCTATAAATCATGGGGCAAACAGGAAGATGATGTCTCCTTTTTGTAAGTGTCTAAGAAATGTACTGGCTGGAGATTAAAATTGCAGATATTTGTTTTGGTAAGGCCGCTATGATCTTGTCTTGTAAACAGTTAATGTCACACATGAATTAAAAACCTGTGCATGAGGTTTCCATCTGTCTAGATATGTGCATAAGTAGATATAGTACAGATATGCTGATGAACATTCTAAACATGCAAGCAGTGAAACAGATGCTACTCTTTACCATACTGCCACTTTACCATGCGTGGGTTATATCTAGCTAAATGTGGATGTGTACAGCTGACCAAGTCCTTAGCAATCAATGAAAAGCTGGACAACAGAGTTAACAATACAGATCATTTAATCTGAAGCAGATTGTTGCATCTGATCAAAGTGGCCTCATATCCCTGTAGCAGATTTACAGTGACTGTAACTGGAACCCAGATAGCAAGATGTTAGTATCTACACTGCAGATTCCTGAAAATCATGTGAAGTAAATTCCATCCCAAGAAATCACCTTGCAACAGTATCCTAACTCAAATAGTGCACAAGTTCAGAATTTTTATTAATATAAAAAATATTTCCATAAAAAAAAAATCTTTAATTCTGAGAAAGGAATTAGCATACACTGGAAGCCATAACATGGAAGTTAATACCTGAATAAAACTGTCACCATCAGCAGGAAGATTTAGCACTAGTGTGAAGAGTGAAAATACCAAACCAATACCAAATATTTTCACTGGTGATTCAGAAAAAGTATTTCAGCACATGCTTCACTGTTTCCCTACCCTGAGAGCTCAGGCACTAATCCCAAGTCTTGCCAGGCACTGGAGTTATGCAACTGTTTTACTGAAACAAGACTATAGCTCCAGGGCTTATTCACCACTGAAGCCCCACTTGTGCAATGGCTCCTACAGTCACTGATCCCCTGCAGCTGTGTGAATTTGTCTGCAGCTATCCCTGCTTTGCAGAAGCTGATCCCAGCATACTTCACTGACTATAGGTCTGAGCCAACAATGTTTTGCAGTACTACACCCTACAAAATCAGTAGTTGTTTCTGAAAAAAAAGAGCCTCAAAGAAAATCTCTCAGAAAAAAATAAAGTGGTGGCTTAGGTAGGCTTCAGGAATACATAGTGTCTGTAACTACAATTCATACTTAAACACTACAAGTTATAGTGTCTATAACTACAATTCAAAGGAACTCAAGGCAGTAGGACAAGACTAATTTTCTTTGGATCTCATTTTTGCCAATTAAGTTGTTCTTGAGTTCAAATGTTCTTCAACCTCTCCACTGATACGTGCACAATTTTCCCTAGGTCAAAAGAAAAAGCATCAAGATGCAAAAAAGTAATGTTTGAGCTCTGCCTGCTGAGAGGTGATCACTGATAACTTCCTAAGCTTCCTTAAGGTCACAAATTGTTTCTTGATATAAATATTTTGAGGGTTTATTTTACGGTCCTCCAAATTTTGATGAGGAAGGGAGCAGTCTAGAGATTGTTATGCAGGGTACTGGAGCACTGGAGTGTCAGTTCTTCCAGACAAAATAAGAAAACTTGGATGTACAGCTAGCAAGAATCAACATGCTTTTACAAGGCATGGATATCATCAGTTCCTCTTCATTCTATATCTACGTAAAAAAAAAAAAAGAGTAATTCTTGCTTTGTTTCTTTCTCAGAACTTATCCCTTCAAAAAATAGATGAGGAAATAGTTATTAGGTAGACAAAATATAATTTCCCAGTAACAAGTTGTGTAGATGAGTTTCAGACAAGAAAATAGGTTCAGACCTAAATTCTCTCAGATTTTCTATGGGTTAGCAGCAGCTTGCCAGAATGTTCGCAGCACTCTTTTACTGACCTCTCTAAATGGTACGGAAAGCCTACAAACAACTTTGTTTTTCTTTTCATTATTTACTTATCCCAGCCAGAGACAGGGGAGGACACATAAGTAACATTTAGACACCACAGCACTGGATATGCAACACACATCATTTTTTACTGTGTGTAGTCCAGGAGTCAAACCAAGCAGTTGGCAGCATGGACAAAAATAAGGCAGAAAATAAAGAAGCTTTGATCTGGTACACTCTGAGTATTAATGTCTAATTAATAACTAACAGAACTTATAATAAACTGGTTTAGCAGAGTCTGATGGAAAAAAAACAGTTGAAAATAAAGAGTTGTTGTAGGTTGAAGACAAAGGTGCTGGGAGCAAAACCGTTTTTTTCCCTTCCCCCCGGCATTGTCTCTCCCCTCCGTTTTTTATGGATGGGGAGAGGGCTCTTTCTAGGGCTTTTTTGGAGGTTTTTTGAAGGTTTTTGGGAGGGAGAGGGGGGATCGGGGATGTGTTAAACTGTCTCTACTGTGTGTTTGAGGCGGGTTGCCATGGCAACGACAGCAAGTGGGGGCGGGGCCACTCCACCATGATGTGGGCCCGCCAGCTCCTATGCGGCTGGGGACGGAGTCGGTCCTTGCCACTGTGTCTCCCTCATGCGGCTGCTGCCTTCCCCGTTCCCGGGCTGGTTCCCCTGCACAGCTGTGCTCAAGCACGGTGCTGGCGGCAGCGCAGGAGCCAGTGGGGGTGGGGCTGTTCTGTCCCGGTGCCCCTTGCTGTTCCCCCCCGGTGTGTGGGGGCTGCCCTACCCCATCCCCGGGTTGTGGCAGCGGTGCGGGGGCCCGGCTGTGCCGGGGGTGCGCCTGCCACAGCTTGGCAGTTTTCCTGGTGCGGTGGGCGGGGCTGCCCTGTCCCGTCTCCGGTGGTGGCACTGGCTCGGCGCTGCGCATGCGCGGTGGTGTTTCCCGCACACATGGAATAGACGGGGCTATCGGTGGACCTCATGCAGCCGAGAAGCCGCCGCGGCGTGCGGTCGGGGTTGGCATGGGTCGGGGTGGCCGGGTGGCAGTGCCAGGATCCCCGGGACGCCGGGTGGGGCCACGGGGGATCCGCACCCCCTGGTCCGGGCTCGGCACTCCGCGTATGTGCACTGAGCCTCTCGCTAGGGGCAGTTCCCAGGTGCTGACCGTCCAATCCAAGGGGGCAACAGTTGCCCGGGGGCCGCCTGCGCATGCACCAAGATTGGTCCCCTATAAAAGGGCGAGCGCGGCCGCCATCGCTCTCTTTTTCTGGGCGGAGCTGGTCAGGAGAACACCTCTACTTGCCTCAGCGCCGAGTTTTGCAGCCGCGTGGGCCAACAGGCGCCTCCAGCAACAGCGGCATGGATTGAGGACCACATCTTTCCATCAGCCGTGGTATTTCCTTACCCAGGAAGGGGAGGGTAGGGGCAGGGATCCTTTAATTTTTACGGTATCTTTCAGGACTCTCTGGTAAAGACACAGTGCTACCCTAACGCTTCCCCACATCAGCCGCTGGCCCCGGAAGAGCTTAATTTGTCTGTTTTTGCATTTTACTGTCGGTGTTCTGTGTGTGTAAAATAAACCTTGTTATTTGTTTTCTTTTTTTTTTGGGTGTGTGTTGCTTCTATTGGATCTCTCTTGTCAGTACCACGCCTCCTAGTAGTAAAACCACGACAAGAGTAATCCTCAAAGCATTAGCAAATGTATTCTAAACAAGTGAGTAGTCTTTCCAAAAATATAGTTTAGACTCCTATAAAAGACAAAAATAAACATCTCCACTGAGGTATAACTTATATTGTGTAAGTTCACTTAAAGCTCACAGAAGTAGTCTGATATGGAATTTGTGTAAGTATGTAACTGTACTTACTGTGTAAAGCTCGTTAAGTACTTTCATTAAGTCTTCATGAAGCTGAAATGAAATTTCTTTGCTCTGTAATTAAAAAAAATTAAAATTAGAAAAAGGACCGTAAAAACTGCAGCATACATTTGTTTCTTGATTCATACTCAATGTTCATCCTAGACAGTGAATGCAATGTTGCTCACAAAGACCATTCTGACAGAATTACACTGCACTAAAAGGAGTGATTCAGGGATGCAGAGGTAGACAGATAACACCTGGACAGAGGACTTCTAAAAGGAAACCCAGAAATAATTTGAGGTATTTTTTCCAAAAAGCATCAGGAAATTAGGTACCAAGAGAAAGCATGAAGCTCAAGATTAATGTTTTTTAATGGAACAAATTGTGTACTGTTTTAAAACAGCTATGATAGATACAAAACCTAAAGCATACAGAATGTGATATTCCACAGAGACATCCTGCCCAATTTTACATCTAGGATAGCCTATGTTTCTCAGTACATGCAACTATCTAAATATTTATGCAAGAATAATTGTGGCTCCTCTTTTGAAACAGATACCCAACTGCACAATATTCCACAGAGTGGGTTGCTGAACCAGCTTTGTTTATCTTTCCTGGACTGTCTTTATTTTCATTCTGACTCAGAAAAAAAAAAAAAGAAAGAAATACTTAGCAGTAATTATCAAAGCAAATATATCAAAATACAAGTATTTAACTGGAGTCTCATTCAAATATATTCCTTTGCTAGTTGTCCATAGTAGTTCAATCTGATAAAAATTGTGGCAACTATGCAAGAGTTGAAGACGTTTGTATCATAGTCCTTGAAAACAGCTAGAGAATAAAGCTATAGGACTTGGCAAACAGCCTGGTTACATTTCTTCCATGATGCTCAGCATTGTAATATCCATGCTGGAAATGTCAGATTTTTTTTTTCTGTGAATAAATTGATAATTAGTCTGGCTTCTAAAAACTCCAACTTCATGATAGATAATGGCCTTAGCTCTGAGAAGTACTTTGTATTTGTATAGAAGCCAAAGGAAAATCCTCAGGGACAACTCATTTCCAAAGCTGCTAACACATACTTGGCCATCACTAAAACACCTGCAGGAGTAATGGTTTCTGAATGAGAATTTCCAGCACAACACCCATGTACAAGGAGGAATCACGCAACACATCCCACCCACCGTGTCTTCCAGGAGGATGAAACAGACACATACAGTAGCTCAAACAGAAAATTCTGTGTTCTTTTATTCCTATTCCTACTGTCATATCCTAACTCTGGGCAGTATTTTAACCCTGTCATATCACTTACCAATATTCACTCCAATCCTTATATGCAAGATGACTTTTTACTGACAAGAAGCTAGGAATACAACTTAAACAAAATTCTTGTATTCTCAAGGACATTAGCTGTAGTAGCTAAGGCATAGTAAGGCAGCTGCTCTGAAGCTGAGTCACATGGAATTACTATGGAACTTTCCTCATACTTTTCAAAGTCTGGTATTTTTCATGAGGTATGCATTACTACTGGAGTATCTAGAACACAAGGCTTACTACTTCCATTTCTTTGTAAATATCAGATTATTTTTATTTAGTATTACGGATAAAACCTCATATAAGTAACAGTACACAGACTGCTTGTGAAAAAATTGAAAAGGACTGCAGATTTGTAAGCTGCTGTAGGGAAATGCAATAAAAGCTTTAGCAAAAATTCTGAATTGCTTTTCATTACTTCACATTGACACCATGCCTTTAAAAGTCAGCAAAAGCTCTAACACAGCTTACACACCTCTTCAAAGCTCCAAGTGGAGACCACCTATTTTCTTGGATAGCTGCTTCTATAGTGCTGAATATGAGCTGTCTGGTTTTTAAATTACTTTAGCAAAAAGAAGGGGAAAACATATAAATAAGATGTTTAACATTAAGATGAAAGCATATATGCGTGGGAGGAAATTCTAGATGAACTTCAGCTTCAAGCAATTGATCCCTTTCAACTGTTGGTCAGAGCCACCTCCAGGGTGATGAGAAGTCAAGCCCTAAATAGAGCAACAGCAATTCTAAGGCAGGATGCCTTAACCTGGTAGTGCAGAAGTTTGACAAAGTGAGACAGAAAACCCCAAACCAACTTCCTCTCTACCCTTTGCAGATTTTGTTGTAAGCAAAGCACACAGCAGTTCATTGAAGCATGCACCCTCTTTTTCTGCTCTTAAAGCAGTTACACCTTAATGCAAATAGACACCAGATGAGTTGAGGATTTGGTGAATGATCACTATTTAGTAGGACTCATTTCTTCTCTTTGATGCTTTTAAGCTTTGTCCAGCACTGATAAACAAGCAGTCTAGCCCTCAGGATTTACTAGTCAACATGCACATGTGATCTTTTCCAGGGCAACACAGTGATCAATGGTAAATTTGAAAGTGAATGGAATAGATCACCGTAGAGAAAGAGGGAAATGCTTTTAGAAAAGGACAGTAAGCTTTCAGATGAGAAGACAAAAGAGAAGGAGGGGGTGATCAGCAAAAACAGTAAAAATTGGGAAGAGACAGACTAGCAACGCCACAATCAGAAAGGAATCATCTTTTCATCAGTTCATCTGTGGACTGCAGCATGCAAAGGGTGCCTTAGTGACGGATAACATGTAAATCGACACATTTTTCTGATGAAAGATTTTGTAGGAATTGTCAAAAAAAACCCAGGAAATTTGGTTACCCTTAGCAGTATAAGAGAGATTCAATCTCAAGAATCAACACATTTTACATTAGCATTTCACATCAAGAAATATTGACTTGAGTGGCAAGCGATACGGCTTTTAGGGTGTAATATATAGCACGCTAGAGCACCAGATAAGAAGTGCATTTATTTTCAGTGGTTAATGGCTCTCCTGTTTCTTTTTTATGTTACCTATTCCCTGCAGTAGTTCAGCATGTCTGAATGGTGTGCTCTTCTTGGAGCCTGTCCTCAGGGTAGCCAAACAACAGAATGTAAGATGAAGCACATATTTTCTTGGAGCTGAGTTGATAGCTCTAATCAGGCTATTAAAACCTGACAAACAATCACTGAGGTACTTCTTTATTCACTATGTCCTAGAGAAATATACTAGCACCTACCAACCAAAAGAACAAAGAACATAATAAAAATGTTAGAGTACATGCAAATTTCTGCTAAAAATAATACTAATCTGGTTCAAGACATTAAGAGACAGTGTGTTTTTTCCCCTGACAGTAGGATAGATCACAGCTGGGCAACAGACAAGTAAGTGTACCTAAACTGTGCTTTCAGTATATGCTCAACTTTCAACATATTAGTGGTCCTACTGATGTTATCAAGATTTATATTTATGGAATAATGTCTGAGAAACTTAAAATTTTATTCCACATCAATACATTTTCATTTAAGTCTGTTAGAATTTTTCCATCCATTTCAGTTAGAGCATACTTTGGCACTCAAACTTTACTCCTTTGTTTATTTTAACTGAAATTTAAGACTCAGTTCAGTTCTTCCTGGAACTCTTTAGTGTCTGTATTTAGCATTCATAATGCTACTCTCAGTTACATCATTTAGGAAAGATATTCTGTGACTATTGCCTTTAAATGAGTCTGCTGCTGGTCTCTGGGAAAGGGAAGTGCAAACCCTTCTTTTAAGAAGTTCTCATGAGCTGTGGTGACACTAACATAACCAACTCATAGCAAAATTCCGTCCCAGATTTGCCAGTCTATAGCAACAAACAGCTCTGCTATTCTTTTAAACATCTGAGTGTTTAGGAAAATGATGTAAAAAAATCTCTATGTATACCACAATCTTTAAAACATCAAACAGATTCAGCAGGTAGTCATTTTGCTTGTTAATAGCCACTTTATGGAACTAAAATATTTATTGTGCTTGGTTTCTCCAGCATCTTTTACTATAAACACTGGAAGATACGTCCATTTTGGCTCATTTAGATTTCTCTCCAAAGAAAATGACATGTCTATAAATTATAAATATACAAATCTCCTTAAGGTTTCTGTGGATGTATGTTTATAACGGTTGATTATTACTGCTGGGGTAACCAGAATCACTGCACGAAATGTTCTGCATAATACTTTTCCCTTCTGCTTGACATTTTTCCTTACTACTTTATTCTTTAATTGTCCCCATGAGGCCAGTTACCCCATCTGCCTGAAGAAATGTGCAAGCATGCAAGGTTTGAACTCTGCTACTTTATTTTTTTAATTTTATGCGCAGCATTAAGGCCAGGCATGAACAGCCATATATACTATTTTTCTATGGCAGCAACTAAAAAGAAGATCTTAAGTGCCTATCTGAAAGTATGAGGTCTGACATAATGTCTTCAGATAAATACTACAAAATCTCTGAACTAGATCCTATCTTTGTCCTACATTTAGTACATTTAAACAGATGCCATTTCCTGACAAATAGCTCCTGGGAAAACAAAAATAATGAATATCTACATGTTAAGTAGGCCAGACCAGACAGCAAAGCCTTGTACAATCAGACACCTGAATACAACATATTCTATCCCATCAGAATATGTAAGGTAGAAACTATAGGTCTCCCCAAAGCAATCCAAATATTGAGACAGAGGTATAGATGGTATACACAAGGTATACACAAAAGGAAGAACCAGATACAGGAAGAACAGACAGTGAGACGAAGACAAGGTACAAAAACTAAGGGGCACAGACACTCTTACCACATTTCATATAGACCATCATTGGATACTGTACATGCATTTTACAGAAGGACTAGAGAAAGGAGTTGATATAGACTTATCACTTGTGCTGTATCTGACATAGCAGAGGAAACAAAACAATACTCTAGTGGTAAGTATGGCCATGAAATTAGAAAATTGTTTGATTTTTTCATTACTACAATTCAAGTCTGAGCCAATCACAAGACAGAATTCAAACCACATCCCTCTAGAAAAAGTTAGGCTCACTTCATGGAAAAGTTTCATTTGAGAACAAACATGCCCACCAGCAAGATGGAAAAAGCCAGTAACGGCTACTATAGAGAAGCAGAATGGGAAGTCTCATCTTCCTGGATTTCCAGTGACAAAGAACTGAAAGCAAACAGACTACACTGAAAGCAAACAGGTTAGTCTAATAATGCAAACCTCGTCAAGAAGATATTTCTGAGCCATGACATAAACAACTGAAAAACTATTCCAGATTCAATACTAAAAGATTCCTACTGGTTTGCAACTCAGAGATATCTCCATGAAAACAGTACTGCAGTACGTTCAAATTGTTTTTCCTATTATCTGTTCAACTTCTATAATAATCTTTCATATTACTAAGTTTAGTAGCTAATGAATTATAGTTTTATGTATCAGATACATTATCTGAACAGATCTCTACTGATTAAGAAACTATAAACTTCAACCAGTGCCCTATTTTGAAAACATTAATTTGGTACCCTTGTTATAATTAAGTCACATGCTTTACATTTTTTAACCTTTATTCTTTTTGAACTCTTTTGTATGATGCCCTACCAGCATCCCACTGTGACTAATGGATACGCATTTATAATCTATTTTTCTTTCTGAATATTATAACAATGACTGCAAACTCATTATGTAGATCTTGAGCTAAGGTTGCCAAGTGTGCTTGCTTAGCACCTGAGGGATTTATACATTGTTATGAAAATATGTAACAGGCATGGACAAGGACAATGTTTAAAAGATCTAACAGAAATAGTTATGTTATCAAAAGTGTATGCTCATACTTAATATTAGGAAGGAAAGGAAACACTTTCAGGAGAATTGCAGCCATCTTTATGTCACGGGACTACAAGGCAAACTTTTGCTTTGGCTTCAATCTGTTTCACTCACAAAGCAATATTGTTTTTACAAATAATTAATTAATACAGCAATACTATTTTGAGAGTCCTAAGTGAAAACGATTTCCTTTCTGCATGGGTAGACAAGCATGCTTGTGAGAGAAGGATAGGCTTTTTTCCCTGCCTTTTGGATATTTGTGATTCAGCTCTTAAGGTCACCAGCATATACAGCAGGATCCCAGAAATTTTAGCACTAAGGATTTTCTTTGTGAGAACAGTCATGAAGAATTTATATGCATGCTAAAACAGATTTTATGCTATGTGTGCTGAATCTTCTCCTCAAATGCTACCTATTAGGACACTTTTGCCTCCCTCATGCATCTTACGAGCCTGGATGGAGGAATGCAGGAGAGGCATTACCTTCTTGAACATTCTGGTGGAATCTTCACTTATCTGCATGAACCGCATGATCACATTGTTCAGGTAGATATCGCTCAATGTTGCATGGTCTTTGCTTTCTCTTCTCACTTGGTTCAGGAGTAAGTACCAGCAATTCACTGGTGACAAGAGGTTTTGGTCTTTTCTAAGGAAGGAGATACACACATGTATTATGTAGAGAAATGAGAAAGTTACATTATTCACACAAACATCTCACTGACGTTTACAGTTATAACTTGTTAAGTAAAAATAGCTGCTTCTGAACAGTCAGTCAATCCATTCTTGGAATAACTCAGATTAGGCAAGCCTCATATCACTTTTAAGACATATTTTACAAATCTCATGAGGCATGGATACAAAAATATAAAAAGCATAAGAATTCAGAACACTGCAAGCCACCTGAGAGTATAAAAACATACTGCCATTCAAGCTTACAGATGGACTACACGTAAATACTCAAAATCAATAAAGGTCACTGCAAGAGCAACAGTAATTAATTTTTGACATTAGAAATAAACAAGCACTGGAAGCACATCCCAAACCCTTCACGAGCAAAACTGCAGGTGAAGCTGTTTCCCTAGACTGAATTTGTGCAAGTGCTGTAAAATGTCACAAGCATCCATATTCTGTGATCAGCATTCATAGCATTCATAAACGCACTAGTACTGCTATCCTTAAATGGGTTAATTACAGGACAAACAGCAGAACTGGACTTCTTCCACAGTGATTCAATTCTGAATTCCAATGGCAGACATTTTGCAAGATTTCATATAGCAAAAAGAGGAATCACAGACGACTTCTATTTCTTTCACACAAATTAAAATAAAAATACAAGCAGTTCAACAACTGTTTCACAGACAACAAATACCTATTTATAAAACGTTTTATGACTTTATTTAAATTTTAATATCAAGTTTGCCTTTCAACTAACTGCTCTAGAAACTTGCTACTCTTTTTCTTCTTATGTAGGGATTCTTCTATAGAAGAACCCAACGTGAAGATAAAACAGGCAGAGGTGGTGATGAATTGAAACTCCTTCAATTCTTGGTAAATTGTTCTAGTAATTAACCATTCTCACTATTAGAAATATGTCCTTTAATTCCCATCTAATTGCCTATTTTTAGCTCTCACCCTCAGAATCAAAGGAACAGCAAATGATTAACAGGTCAGTCTTTTATTTGTCATTAGTGCTTTCTTTGCTATGAATCAGAAGTGAGTTAAGGAAATGTCCTCAACTTGAGATGGACATCTTAACAGTGTTATTCACAGCAAGGCGTTTCAGGGTTATTTTAGTCAGGTCAGCCACATGAGCACTCCTGAAGGACCATGCTGATATTACTTGGTCGTTACTGCTTCTGCATGTCCCAAAGCCAATTCCACAGACCTGATACTTCTGGGGTGAACAGTGGGAACAGCTCAGAGGACCAAGAGCTAAATGATTTTTGCTGTAACCTCTTCTTGAAGCAAAGAATTGCAGAACAAAGCCAAAGGCAGGACTCCAGTCATAACCCCCATGCACAACTGCCAGTCTGGACTTAACATGTTTAAGTACAAGGAAAGGTATTTGTATGTACAAGAAAAAAAGATTTTGCGACAAGCAGAATAAAAGCCAGGGCTCTCTCTCTGAAGTGGTTAACATATGCACACATTGCTTATTTCAGAGACTCACGGAGTTACTTAAATTAATTTTAAGAAATATATATTACTGTTTTTTGAACTGTGCAAGCTGTATCTGGATTAACCTTTATTTTGACAGAGGTATTTGGAAAAGACTTTTGTCCTGAAACAACAGGTCTATCTCTAGCACAGTACTGAGTAAACAGTGGAAAAAGGTGCTTATTTTTCAATTTTACAAATAGAAAATATTGTTTTATACCTCTAAGCGCAACAGGGCCAGTCAAATGCATTCATTAATCTGCTCAAGTCAGGAAAATAACCAGATGAGACTACGTCAGCAAGTGATGGAATTTAAAAACTTCAGAAAATATACCATACACAGGTTTTGCCAGATACTACCTGACCACTTCTGATTTGCACAAAAAAGGGGTACTTTAAATTGTAAGCAAGGTATTCACATCATCTTAATTTCCAGGCATTTTGGCCAAAACTATCGTCTTTGGTTCTAATGTTGACTGACCTTCATTTAGACACTTTAAAGTCTTACCACCTCCAGTGCAGATTGGCACACAGCTTTCAAGCACTTTTGGGGCTCTGCATTTCTTCTAGATACTGGCTGTATTTTGGGTGTAGTAGTAGGAGGTTAGGGATAAAATTTGTGCCACTTACCTTTTAAGAAACTGATACTACTTGTCAAAAACTTTCATGAGTAATTGCAGAGGGCCAAATCAAGCATTTAGGCACTCATCTACCTTCAGCTGCAATGAGAACTGCTACATAGCTAAATAGGGGTGGGAAATTTTAAACAGGCCTTTGAAGCTGGGCTCAACCTAGCAGTATTCAAAACCAGCAGAAGCAAAGAGCAGTGCAGCACTTCAGCAACAGCTAACGTGGGGGTGACGAGGAAGCAAATCTCTCTTACTTGTACTGCTGATGATCCTTTGTACTTCTTGTTTTTGCCATGAACCTCTCTGCCAATTTTTCCAGGTTTCGGGAATACTCCATCTCTATTTCAGACTTCTTGCGGAAGAAATCCTGCAGATCCTGAAGAAGTTGCACTCTCATTTCAGTCTGCTGCTCCAGACATTTCTGCTGCTCAACAAGTTGAGCTCGGATCTCTAATGAAATAAACACAAAACCACTCAGGTCAGTAAAAGCAAATGAGAATTGAGAGTTACCAACCAAAATTACAAACACTCCAGCCTCACAGCTACACAAGCTGGATCTGGATTTCAGGTCCCGTGGTGGGACACAGCAGTGGCAGCTCTCACTTCTGCCACCACACACACATGCCCAGCATCCTCCTGCCTGCTGTCTGTCTCACAAACAGCTCAGGACTCTGCTGGGATCAGGTGAGCAGAAGTCTTATTCCACTTTCCTCTCCCATCCTCTTCCTGGCCTCTGGCATTAGCACAACATTCAGGTGGAATTGATTTCCTTGCAGGAGGTGTTATACAACCATTCAAGCAGCAGTTCCTTCGCTGCCCTGATAAATGGCAAGATAAATGAGCATCTTTCGGCCAGGATCTGCCTGCTGACTGCCAGGAGGTCCATGCTCACTGGTATCATCATGTACACCATGGAAACAACCTTGTGATAAACTCTGGAGGCATTATTCACTGTCATTCTGCACGGGTGAGCTTTCATATCTGCCCCATCTCTGTTAGGGAGGGAACTGGTATTATGCATCCATTCACCAATATTTTGCAGCAAATATAAAGGAAAAAGTGTATCTATATTTGGAAAAAACTATTTGAAAATTTGCACAAGGACCCCGAGACTGTGGTATGTAACATAAAAAAAGATCAAGTAATTTAGAAGGGAATATATACTGTTCTCTTCTACAGTAACAGGGAAAAAAGCCTCCTTATCATTGTTTGCTAAATGCAAAATCACTGTGTGGTAGGGTTTTTCTTTAAGGTGCTTTTTTTGTTTGTTTGGCTGGTTTTTTAGCACTTTTATTTCCTGAGTGCTAAGCAGTAAAATCCATTCTGAGAGCACTTAATCTATAAAACATCCCTTCAGTTCTTTAAGGTTTATTACAATTTTGTCTGCTGCCCAGGAACAGTGTAATCCAATATTGTGGAGTAAACATAGGAGTAAGCACTGTGTGGCCATAATATATGTATCTATTTTAAACAGTTTAATGCCATAAGAAGGACTTATCGATAGCAAAACCAGAAGTGATGTCCACGTAAATGCAAAATTGTGAACTTTTGCTTGATTCTTACTGATGGTTTCTTCTTGCCATGGGCAAGAAGATGCTGGAAATCTTAGATACCCACAGCATGGTTTGAAATAGAAGAGCATTCTAAAACCCATGCTAACATCACATGGAACTGCAAACAAGTAAGTAGTAATAATGTTGCTAAAAATGACCTGATGCAACTAGGATCCAATGCACGCTTATTGATATGAAAGCAGGTATGAAGGCAGAGAACGACTCTGCTGGGATTCAAATGTGTATACTGAAATAAGGTAGTATGAGCGCAGAAAACTGTTCAGCCAATATATTTACTGGAGAAGGGAGACAGTGCAGTATTTTCTTCCAGATCTCCTTTGAGCTACCAGCTGCTATGTTAATCATTAATGAGACCATCCATTTTTATAGTCTGGAAGATGAACCAAAAAATTCATGGTTTGGTTTTCACTTCATTTCAAATCAGTTTGTTGAAAAACAAACCATGCCTCCAGCAAGGATGAACCACTGTAATAAAACACTGTATCAATGACATTCATGCACACAGAGGATAAAATCAACATCAGAGCTAGAAGGTTAACAACAGAAACAAAAACTCCAGATTACTTTTTTGGGTGTCCACTACTGTTACTATTGCAATCATGGAAAATTCCTGCCTGTGGAAAACCAGTTGCACAGATTCATTCATCAGAAACAGCAATTTTGTCCATAAATGAGTTTTTACTAAATTCAGATCCATGTACCTGGTCCCTATACTTTGGCCATTGCCATTTCCCATTACAGATTTTCTAGCAGTTACTTTAAAAGCAGAGCTCTGTATGGAAAAACTATGTTCTGATTATTTTGTAGGTCAGTGTATCTTGCTGCTATAATTCTTCTTTTTTAGACAGGATTTTACCATAGCAACAGAAATAAGAAAGACTTTAGAAAAGGGAATATATGAATAGAAATAAAAAGAAACAATGAACAAGGGACAACAGATAAAATACAAGAAACTACATCAGCTTTTTGATGCTGTCTGGATTTCCAGTGGACAGTAGTGGCTTCCTTCAAACTTATGTATTAGAAAACAAAATCAAAGCATGACCTCTGAAAGCTGATGGAGATGTACAAGCTCTGAGTAAGGTGGTAAGTTGGAGTATAGGTGGACTGCAGCTTTATAAAAGAAGATTCATAATTCCTGGCTATTTAAATCTCAGCAAAGATGAGGAACATGTTGCTCCAAAAGGCTGAGCGTCTGGCCTCCTGCTGGAGGAGTAAAAGAGATGCATGTCTCACTCAAGCCAGCTGACCACAGACAGTCCAGAGATGACTTCAACAGCTGTTCTGCTTCCAGTCTTTCATGTCATTCTTCTCCTACACTTCTTAATTCTTCTTTTACTTCTTTAATAATACCATACTGGCAGGCTGAGGAGATGGCAGTGAGTAAAAAATCAGATGAGCAAATGTTGTGATTTCCATTTTCTAATAAGAGAGAGCTGTGGATATTACACCATCCACCACCATCCCCCCCAATAACTAACAAAACTATCCAACCAAGATTAGCATAACAGCCAGCCAGCCTGAACAGCTGTGCAAGACAAAACCACCTCTATCCAAGCACTATTAACTAACATAGACCACCCATTACCTACTGCCATGGAAAAATGCACTAAGGCAATGCTACCTTCTTTAGCCAGTTCACGTGTGATTTCTCTAGGGCTACAAAGAGTGGTATGGAAAATTGCTCCACTGTATTCAAAGAAACAAATACCCAGTACAAAAAGGTACCAAGTTAAAAACCAGTAAAGTCTGAACTCCAGACTCTAGATACAAAGACAGGTGCGGCAGACAACAGAAGGGTGCCTGTCTTTATTCTGTTTTGCTGGCACATTTAAATTCAAAATTGAATTGGTATCAGCTGTAATGGACAATGACATCATCCTATTCAGTTCTGCGGGGTGGCTGATCTTAAGTTACCAGGTTATTTTGTTCTGGGAACAGGCCCATTTAAACCCTGGATGAATTAACTCCTCCTTCATCCACTCAGCAGCTTTGTGTCATACTCACTGGGCTGGCTCAAAAGGAATGCCCCTTCCATTTATACTGCACCTTGAACAGACTGAAATCTCATCAAGCGGAAACCCCCCCCCACCCATCTTGTCCAAGATCTGCACACATGACCAAACCAAGGAACCAGTTAACCTGGCTGCAATTACATCAATAAACTCCGAGTAAAGTTTTATTTCTAAAGATTTTCATGTTAAAAATTTTATCAGTTATGCCCTCATAGACATCATCCTGTAGAATTACTACATCAAGTATAAAATTAGGTTTTGTTTGTGCCAGTCTTGAAGATATAACTCTAACCTTTCAACATATCTTTATTTTCTTCTGACAAGAGGTTAAATTCATGCACCATGAAAAGAAAAAGGAGACAAGATTATAGCTGTTTTGAAAGTTAAGTCAGAGCAGAAGATGAAGCTGAACTATTGATATCACCTAAACCATAATCAGAAATAACTCATCGAGGTTACCTCTTCACCCACAGCACAGGATTACAAATAACGAGTTGCACAGCACTGCAGCACTTGCACTGTATACCCTGGAGAAGATTACGTATAACCAGTTATAGCCAGTGCCTCACCTGAAGGAACCTGCGGGGAGATACACTATAATGTGATATCCAACAATGATGCTGGCTATGCACCAGCATGGAACAAAATTCTTCACCTTCACTTCCACATGCACAGAAGCACCAGGCTCCATCAGGCATCCCAAAAAGTCACAGGAAAACCCTCCCTGACCTCCACAACTGCACAACTCCAAACACACAGTTAACCAAATTAACCCACTGACAGACCAACACTTTGCACGCAGACTGCCAGCCTGCTGCATCCCCACTGCAAGGCCCACCTGCACCCCTGCCCTGTGGCACTGCAGTGCTCTGGCTGTCCTGCACTAGGTTTTGCCTAGTCTTTCAGACCTTGGGGACCTTTCAGACCACCATGAACTCTCATTACCAACTCCTAGGCAAACCAACTCTAATGAATGCTTCATGATGCTGTTAGATGCCTGCTGCAAGATGCTTCCTGCTCAAGCCCCAAGAGCTGTTGCAGCCTTGCCACCCTTAGCCCCCATTTAAGTGGAACTAACTTTTGTGCTTGCAGAGCAGCCCTAGCATGGGGTTTGGTGTTTGCTGAAAGCTCTGGAAGGTGCCACGGAGTCAGACATATCTCCCTGCTCACCCCCTTCAGCTGCACCACAAGCCTCCCACCTACCACCTCACCCTGCCTAGCAAGGAGCTATATTTAAGTCACGATTACAATATACAAACTGCGCAGGCACATTAATCCAGTAGTATTATTGGATAGCAACGCAAACAGCCTTGGGGCCTCACCCTGCAAAAGATCAGAAAAGCAAGGAACTCATCAGAACTATATGAGAGTACAAAGAGGCTCTCACAAGGCAGTTATGTTTGCAGGTTTTGTCTGCTTGGGTAACCAGACAAAGCCCTATTACCTCCCATCTTTAACACCTCCCTCACCAAAGAAAAAAAAAGATTAGTTTTAAAACACTCAGAAATGTCTCATAAAATGCACTAAAACCAAAACATAGTATCTAAGACTTTGTATTTCCAAACCACTAGACTTAGTAGGTTTTTTTCACCCCAGTGAGCTCTCAACACACATATCTTTCATTGTTATGCTTACGATATTCAGACCGTATTTCATAGGAAAAGAGTCAAACCTTAAATTCAGCCTAGATATCATCTGGTGACCAACATATGTTTGTAATTAAGCAGCTATTGGAGTATTAATCATCTTGCAGTTCCTCCTTGAAGACATTTGAATCTTACATGCCTCTCTCATTGTGCCTCAGTTATTTCAGTTATTTAGCGTTAAGAACTGCTCATGTCTGTGCCTGCTATTAGAAGCTGGGATGCTGCATAAGGGTACTGATCATTCCAGTTTCATCCCAGCCATTTCCTCTGTAAGGACTTGGTTTTGGCTTCTCTGTCAAGATGAGCAGAGCTTTGGTCCAGCTGCATGCAGCTGGCCTGCATCTGCAGTTTAGGTTTTGTTTCAAGAACGTGCTTGTCTCCAGCCCACTGAGGAGGATGCTAACAGAGAAACCGCATCAGGAATCACTGAGAGAGGCCTGGAGGTGTTCCTGTGCACAGCTAGTAGTCCTTAATGCCACATCACCTCTAGAATCAGTGCTCCCACACCTCCCAGGATCACTATCCTTCCCCTCAACAGTCAAGAAGACAAAGATGAAGAGAGGAATCAGACTTGTGGTGGGTGTTCAGGCCCACCTGCAGATACTCGGCTCTGAGATACACAACCTAAAGGTACCAGAGCTGAGCAAGTCTTTATTTCTCAGAGGCATGCTAAGAAAGCTATGTAAGTATTTCTATGACAAATGGTGAGGGAAGCTCTGTGGTTGGCAGGGAGTCTGGCTCACGCTCTCTTCCAGGTTCTTGCTACCATTTCCCTCGACCACAAGCAGGAAAATCCACTTCAAAAGCTGGGAAATTCCAGCCAACTGACAGCTGATAAGAGATGCTGGGGTGAGGATCTTGCAGGCTGCTGCAGAAATGCCTTTTAAATAGAACATGAGTGTTTACCACAACATTAACCTTCTATGACAGACCAGTGGAAACCACTTCCCTGTGTTTAGTATGCAAGAAATGTGGCTGCAGAGAGAGTAATGCTCTTGAATTTCCAAAGGCAGGGCTTTTGTGGATTTTGTTCTACCCTGACCCCCGCCAATTTCACCTAGTACAGCATACAGCCTCATACATATCCCCACTTAATGTGTGACCTCTGCAATGCACACCCCAGCAGTAAATTTAATGTTTTACTCCATGATCCTTCTCAGAGAATTAATTTCACATTTTTGGTTGTGGGTTTTGGAGTATATAGTTGAGGTTACGTAAGACAGAACACATCCTCAGTCTGTAGTGTAGAAATGTGAGAATCACGCCCAGTATTTGAAGGGCTGCACCAAGAGTCAGGAATCTGAAGGCCCTGTTGACATCTGTCAACCCCTTTAAAAACTGTAAATCACATTCATTCAACCACTTTGGCATGCTTAAAGACAAATATAGTCCTTGTGCAGCCCCTAGCAGGAAAGCTGGTGTACAAGCCATTTGCAGGATGCAGACAATTGTTTACAGGTCATTTCAGTTGTGCTGAAATAAAGAGAGCAGAGAAACAACGAATTCTCTTCCTGCAGCTGCAAATTTCATTCTACAGCTTCAAGCAAACACACTCCAATCTACTGCAGTCACAGACTGAGCAACAACATACCCCCAGCCAGAACCTGTAACTGGGGAATCCTAGTGGGCAGGATTCAAAAGGGGCAGCTGCATTAGGGCACCTTCTACCTTCCAGCTCCCTTTGAAATGGGAAGACATGCCTAGAAGAGCCAAGATGAAGAAGCTTTTTTTCTTGTTGTTCTTGGACTAAAGCCCTCCTGCTATTCACAGCCATAGCTGCTGGTCACTTGGCTGCCTACAGTCCAAGTCTAAATGGAGGGCAGTGCGCCAGCTCATGACTTGGCAGGACACTTTCGCCACAAACTACTGCCAAGTGACCGTGGATTTAAGCAGGCAGTCTGCCTGCACCACATTTTGAGCGCCACTGCTTTTGTGGCAACTGCTCCTTTGCACACATAAGTAAGTGCTGGCACTATGTCCTACCAAACCTTGAGCACTGCATACTCTCTCCCTGGGGTCACAGGAGCTGAGGACAAAAACTTCTGTCCCTCAGAGGACAGAGAATTTTGTTTCATTTAACAGTACGTCCTCAGCTCATCTCAAAACAGCACGAACCAGAAGAGCAGAAAGCAAAAGGGCAAGATGCCTCCTCTGCCTCAACCATCTGAGGTAAGGTCTTTCACCAGCATGACACAGCCCTCACCTCTTGCTGCAGGAGCAGATGCAACTGCCCCATCCTCAGATGAGCAAATCAGCTCTACAAACCACCTGTACACAACAAGTAAGTTCCAGAACACATCTAACAACAAAAGAAAACAAGAACTACTCCAACTGTAATGTTCATGGCAAAAGCCTGTAGCCTGAGATAGGAAACAAAACGGGAGAGGGGGAGAGAGAAAGACAGAGTCCCTTCATCTCTGTCTGCCACGTAGAGAGGTGATCCTGAAGTAGATGTCTAAAAATCCACTTAAGACATCTAAACCATCAAGATCTATGTAAAAACTTCAAAGCTTTTGAAGGGCTTTGATCATTCCTTTTCTTTATGCTTGTTAAAGATACCATGACCCTTTCCTTGCAGATTTAAATTCTGGGCACATGAGAAAATTAGAAAGAAAGAAAGTATGCCCAATTCTTCCTTATCTTCTTACCAATGAGGTACCTGCCAGCAGAACAGAAAAACGACTCATGGTTCTCTGCTGAATCACTCTTTGCACAATGCCAGATTGACCTGAGTACTCTACGAGTAAAACAAAAAAGCAATCAGGGTGTCCTGTAGGAAAGAAAAACCAGTTTGTCACAATCCGCGCAGTAACAAAATCGTGCTTAATTAACTGCCTTACTTGTAAACTGGATGAAATCAGGTTAAGTTCCTGCCTTGGCTGCTGCAAGGCTGAGGATGGATCTGCCTCTGGACAGTGCAGCAATATCCACTCTGCAACAGACACTACATCACCCATCCACTGATGCTACCCTGAAATGACTCCAGGCTTAGTACCGGCACACATCCTTTACCCCCAAAGAAGCAGAAGCTTCCCTACTACATAAATCATGGGATGGGTGAGGTTGGAAGGGACCACAGTGGCTCATCTGGTCCAATTTCCATGTCAGGCAGGTTCATCCTAGACCACATTACATATGATTGCATCCAGACCAGCACCATTTCATTTTGTTAGGCTCTGTTACAAAAAAACACTCCCTTCCTTCCTTCTTAATATCTCAAGTGGACAGCTGACAAGTGAAAATATCTGAAGGCTTTTTCTAGATATTAGATGTCAAGAGATGAGTCTTTTCTTGACGAAAGAAATTAATTATTCTGAACCTCTGGCAGATGACACAGCTCTTAAGATGAGAGTTATGTTGGTAGCAGTGCAGGGCAGGAACTCCTGAGCAGCAGGACGAGCAAGAAAGCCATGTGAAATCTGCACATCAACCAGATACAGCATCTCCTGTACGCTGACGACTATCACTGTATCACTGTGATAAGGCTCAAGAACTAGTAACTAGAAAAAATGCCATCCCTACATCCTGCAAAAGCGATTCTCCATGTATGACACATCTTTAAGAAGTCAATAAAATGTTTTCAAGACACATACTTTATTTATACTGCATGGCATAGATATGAGCTTGAGTTTGACCCAGCCATTTCTTCCAGTGACAGCTCTTTAAATCCCAAGGTGAGGTAACAGTCCAGTTAAGGACAAACAAGAAATTGCAACCTGTGCTGTCTCGGCGTGGAGACGAGGAGCGATGTTGCTGCGGCCACGTCCAGAGCAGAAAGAGAAAGATGGCGTCTGCTTCCCCTTTTTATAAGGGACCCCTATTTGCGCATGCGCAGATGGCCCCCAGGGGGCCGGCCTTCCTCTGATTGGATGATCAGCACCCGGGCCCCGCCCACCGGGCCGGACCAGAAGCAACGCCGGCCCCACAGGCTGGAAGTGCATATCTGGTGATGGCGGCGCCCTCAGAACCTTGGCTGTGTCCGCATCGGCGGCCACCGAGCCACCCGTGCCAGGCTGGGCGAACAGCGGCTCCCCGTGCCGAGCCAGCTGTGCTCCGGTGGCCGCGCTGGCAGCACCACCACCCCGTGCCGGTGGCACCACCACCCTGCGCTGGCGGCCCCGCCGCGGCTGTGTGCCGGTGGCACCGCCAGCACTGCTGCGACTTGTGGCAGCGCCAAGCTCCAACCACGGACGGCCATGCTGCCCGGCGTGGATATGGTAGGGGGAGGGGGCCACTGCACCCACACTGCAGGCGGGGAATGCAGCCATGCTGGGGACCGTCCCTGTCCCCGCCCATCATGGCCCCGCCCCCCGCTCGCCAGGGGAGGGTGGAAAAAGACCAGTTTTAGCTTCACCCCACAACAGCTAATTACTCTCCTGACTTCATCCATGTAGTTACTTAAGGTCCTGTCTACCCTAGGAAACCAAGTGGGGCAAAGACATTGTCTTAGGCAGCACACCAGAGCTGCAAAGTCTGTTTTGGTTGCAGGCACACTTCTGGGTAGAGCATTAGCCCCCACCCATGAGCATTCCTTGCTGGCAGCATGGACTAGGGACTGCATGGACCATGGACCATCACCCTGCATTGGAGAGACATTCCTGTGGCAGTGGAGGATTAGAGCTTCTCCCTCACTCAGAAGCACATTGTCTACCAACCAGCAAATGAACTAAATCATATTGCCACACTTGATACTTCCCGTAGAGACTGAACTACAAAAATGCAAGTCTTGCTGGGGAATACATCTGTCAGACCAGACAGACCTTGATCTGCATAACTTTTAGTAGAGAATTGACTTGAGTCTGCAAAAGGGAAGTCCCCAGGTAGGATTACTGGTCTTTTGAGCTTGATTATGGTATTATCCAAAAATAAATCTCAGTGTCTTGTCTCATTTTCATATAGCAAATAATACTGCATTTGACTCAATAGATGATTTAAGAAACAGGACAACACTGCATTCTGGGAATCAAAAACAAAGTTCTCCATCCCAAACATTTGAGCAGAAGCAGCATGTATTTCTACTAATTAAACAAGAGAATAACCTTTTTAATGATGGAATAACTTCTGTCTGTGGCAGTCCTAATAATTGTAAAAAAGATATTCACCATTCTGGTTGATTATAAGTATCAAACGAGCAGTAGTGAGACACAGGTATTCTTATTAATTAATCAGATGATAAAAATTCTGCCACGTTTCAGATACATTTGTCTACGTACTGCTCTGATTTGGTAAAATGTGTAATTTTGAAGTGAGAAAATAAAATACCTGCCTCAAAGGAAGGTTTTCTGTCAAATTTGAACCCAATTACTCAGAGCCTCAAATTCCACTAATGGCAGTTGGGAAAAACCAAATCCTTCAGTGTCACAGAATGGATTCTTCCTGCTACAGGGAAGTATAAATTGGACTGTGAACCACATTTAATTAAATTTATTTTTGGCTGTTACAATACGAGGAGAAGAAAGCCTCTACCACTTGAAGTACCTGCTAATGGGAATAGAAAAAAATATCCTCTGTGAGACTGTAGGCAACTCTTGATCACTCATTCAACAGTAAGATTAAGAACAGTACATCCTAGTAAACAAAATTTTGGGCTAAAATAATTTGCATATTTCCAGGTCCCCTGGAAACAGTCTTCAATCTGTTAGATGTTAAAAATCACTCACATTTTTTTATGAGGTGAAATATCAGAACAAATGAAATTTAAAGTTCATGATTTGAATCTTCATCATCTTCCTGCACTAATTCACAGGTTTGTCTATTCTGCAAATGTTCCTCTCCAAGAGACATACGGGTGGTTAGTGGTTCCATCAGGGCTCTGATGCCCTATGGAAGCAAAGACTCCAAGAACAGCTGTAGGAAACAGATGTGCCACTTAGAGCATTTTCAGTGAATGGCCAAGGGACGAATGCTTGACATGCTACTTAGTTCAGGATTCCTTGATAAAAAAAGGCTATAAAAATCCTATTACTGCTTACATTTTCAGCCTAGCTCCACTTGGCAGCAGACATTCTGGTAGCAAAAGCCCTGCTGGAACAAGTGAAGAGTTACAATGGGCAGGGCAGAGTTTGTGGCTCCTAAGCCCCTTCCAGGGCTAAACTGAAATTAAATCTTGATCTTTGTAAATATAAAGCGCCAGCTCCAAGAAGCACATCAGCAGCCATAGCAGCTAGATGCCAAAGTGGTAAACTGCAGAATTAGTTAATATAGTTATTCATTATTCTGGGAAAAACCATGGGTGAACTCTGAAGAAATCAAAGATGTGACATACACGATGGAGTAATCTCCATCCTGTACGTAACCCATCCTCCAGACATAAGCAAAACACTAGGGAATCTTTTTGGAAAGAAAAAATGCAATAAACACAGATATCAACCAGGGAAAAAAAGCAGGGGTAGTCAGAAGGACAAACCAGACACGCCAGCAAATGAGTCTCACATGCTTCTGACAATTTGCTAAAGGAGACTTTATTCTCAATTAGGTTTCCTTAATCAGGAATACTCTAAATACTCCTGATACTTGTTTTATAACAGTGCCAAATTTTCAAATGTTTAGCAGAGAAGCACTCTTTTTTTAAAAAACAAAGATGAGTTAGGGTCAGTTAGGAGGACTGGGAAAAGAGTTGAAACAGAAAGATTAATTAAGGACCAAAAGGTCATGAGATGTAGACAGTGCACACCTCCTCATCTTGGATTAACCCAGGGATGCAGTGGCCAAGCTGCTGATAAGAATATGTCCCCCTTCCCTGAAAGTGACCAAAGGGCTAAAGAACACCTCCTGGAAAGGCGGAGGGGGAGCAGAGAGAGATGCCAGTGTGTTGGAGGCAAGCAAATTGCTACTTCTGCATCAAGTAAGTTACTGAAGCTCTCATCAGAAATATTTATAAAACAAAAGCAGGTAGAGGGATAAGGAGAAACCAGGGCAGTTCCTGGAAAACTGTAAGGTGGGAAGCCATTAGAGTTACTTGAGCTTATCAACAGGCAGTGGATAATTTAAACCCAGCTGACCTTCAGTTTCAAGTTACTTGCAATCCTTCACCTCAAAATATTCTATTCCTGTTCAATTTCAAAAGTATCAACAAACCCTAAAAGGCACAAAAATAAAGATAAACCAATTAAAAAGCACCTAATCTTTCCAGTTTCCACAAAACATGCATTTTGGTTGCAGCTTCCTTCCTGCACCTAGTCTGTCAGTACAGAGAGAGTGTTTACTGAAGAATCAGTCCTGTCCTCTCTAACTGGATCTGAATTTTCATCTCAGTGCTAATCTATTGTCACTTTGGTGGTAATCTGTCATAATCCTGTCATGTGAACATCACAAATAAATGAAGATTCCATTTACATGAAGTTCAAGTCATCCTGGTTGACTCAGTCTAAAACTGTAGATTACTCCTGCCCCAAAGAGGTATTACCTGAAAGACGTTCTCTGTGGCTTCTCTATCCAACAACTACCATTTCACAATTAGTCGCACCTTCCTCAGGACAACAATCTCTAGTCCAGCTTCTACATCCAGTTTACTGTATGCCTGCAGAGTTTTGAACAAAGTGCCACACTCAGAAGTGACTGTAGGCAGAAATACAACACATATCAAATGGTAAAACTACAGCAGTCTGTAGTTGATAGGTACCATAACCTGTTTGGGAGCATGTGCACAAATATTGCTCAGAAAGGTACAAAACTATTACTGTATATTTTGTTCTGCTTTCACACAGGGCTGGAAACTATATGACTGTGGTGTCTCACACTGTATTTCTAAATACTACCTTACTACAAATAGCAAGGTCCAAATGACTGGAGTTCAAAGACCAGTTATGAATTCAAAAGTAGAGTCATCAAAAAGCTTGGAGATGTATTTTTACTTGTTTACACAGACTTTCAGGTTATGAGGAACAAGAATAAGGTAGGAGATGCTGTGAAAGAGTTTTGAGTATCATCTGCTTCTATCTGCCTTGAAGGAACAAAATGATGATAGGAGTTTAAAAAAAGAACTCTTTACCTAGAATGAAGTGCAAAGACACTAAGTGCTCAATACTTAAGTGTTCTGCAACCCAGGTCTTTCTGACCTGGTGTTCCAGGTAATGGTTCTTTCCTTGTCTGTAAAACCCAGTTTCATTCCAAAGTAGCATTGGTTTTGACCAATGAGGTCAAATTTTGAGAAAATAAAGAACTTAAAGTATGAAGAAAGGCTTATCAGAAAACTCAACAGAACTGTAACACCCAGATCCTGCTGCAGATGAGCCCAGCTAACCTTACCATGAACCTCCTCTCTCAACATCCAAACAGTGCTCCAAAATCGTGTCAATCATGCCAAAATTGATTGTAAATACAATAGAAATCTACTGAGAAGTTACAACTATGCGTTAATTTTTCCTCTAGAGTCATATTTACAAAATTGCTTGAGAGACAGGAGTTGATAACAGCCTCCCCTGATCTGGACTATCAGTGCACATGGCACCCAGCCAGGCTGCTGTGCTCGGCCTCCTTTTCCCAACAAGCCATGCAAGCTTTTCCCACTTCTATAAAGAGAGTCCTCTAACTCCACAGGTATACAGCATTCTTGATGAGAGGTTCAGATCAGAAAACCCAGTAGCCTGAATCAAAAAAGCTAGTTCTAAGCCAGCTTGCTAGGAAAAAGTTTTCCAGCAGACCTAGAACCAGTCCATACTTGAGCTGAACAAGCTGCTTGAGCTCTGCAGAGCAGGCAGAAAAGCTACCCAGAATTAGTGTGGTCTCTGACAGAAGCAGTGTGAAGAGATGGTGACTGGAGACCCATCTTGCATCCTTTGAGTGAGAAGCACATCTGCAACATTTAAACACTTCTGAATAATTGTTTTTTGAATCATCATTAGACTTCATTTTTATAGAGATGTACTAGATTTCAATTTTAGGGTAGGACACCTAAAACTTTCAAAAAAGACCCTTCCACTTGAAAAACCTCCTCATTGCCTATCAAAGATGTCACTCACCTCCATCTGTCTCCATCTCTCAGGTGTTTTGCTGAGAACACCAAGCTGGAGAGCTTGCCTCCTCCTGCAAACAGTATCATTGCCAGCACTGCAGATATCCCAGAGTTGTGGAAGAATAGGAAAAATACTTTCAAAGAATATCTCAACCTATGAGGATGCATGGACAGTGTAGACAGAGGTGATTTAAAAAAAAAAATCTAAATAAATAACGAAAGCCCTTAAACATTTTTATTTAACAAAGGACAAACAAACATATTTCAGTTCTAAAGTTCTAATGATTTTAATTAAAACTTCTCTGCTCTGCAAAGTTTGTCTTTTCCTTTATTAAAACCTTGTAATTAAGATGTAAACTAAAGTTCCCATTTCCTGCAGGAGGAAAATTCTGATTTTTTATCTTTTTAATATGTCATGGATCAATGTGATGTAGAGAAATTTTATTATTTAAATCTAAAAGTAAAAAGACCTAAACAACTGTTGCCAAAGGAAATTTAAGGCAAGAAATAAAGCTTTCAATGACATAATGGTAGTGGATCCAGGAGAAGGAGCCTTACAGAAGCTCTACCTTGCAGGGGAATATTTGACAAGACTGTCAGCATTCCCATGAGTGCCAGACTTCTTCCAATTTGCACCTTCCAATCAATGCATTTGTTTACCAAAATAAAATAAGAAAAAGCACTGTCCTTGTTTCTTATGCTGCCATGCTGTGCATACTCCACCAGCTCAGCACGGTGGCCCAGTGCAGACACTTAGTCTTATTAGAAAACTGCACTTAGAAACCTTCTTATTAGAAAACTTCGTTAGCTATGCAAGAGAACACATTGTCTGGCCAGTCATTGCTTGTATAATGCCAAATACATCTGCCTCAGAGTTGGGCTGGATTCACCACTACTTACAGCCCTTCTCTGAACTCCTGTGTGCATGGTTGACTTCACAATGGTACTCCCAAGCAAATGAATCCAAAATTACCTTGGTAACAATTTTAGGTCTCCTTTTGAAAATGGGTTTTTGGATGCCTTCACCATATTCCCCCTGCCCTATATGGGCATCCCAATACTTTCTGCCATCGTTCACAAACTTCTGTTAATGCTCTCTGAATGTGAGGAGAAATAGCAAGAAACTTAATTGTCTGAGGGCAAAATGAAATACTTTCATTATGTTTTTACACAGGCTCTAGATAGCCATGTACAACACAGTTGTTTGCAGGATGTTCCTATTTACCAAGACGTTTTACTTAACAGGCGTGTGCTCCTTCTGCATTCCCCATATGTTTTTGTGGGTTTTAAAAAATAAATTTCGAGAAGCAGAATCATTTTGCTCCATTGTATGCAGCATAAATGGGAAACACTTGGATAAGCAGAAGAAGATAGAAGAATCTATGGGATGAATACATGAGATTTTGAATGGAAAGACTGACAAACTCTTCTGCAAAAATACAGAACGAGGTTTCATGACATTAATAACATTCCTTTTTAAAGACTGTAGACATTAACATCTGAATATAGGTATGCTACTCAAGAAAAACTATAGTAAAGGTCAGGTGAGCTCAGAAAACTCTACCTCTTCTGCATCAAAATAAAGGATATTGCACTCTGTTCTATATGAGACATCTAGAATTAGGTTCTTTTTTAGGAAGCCATTTACAGCTCTCAACAGCAGCTGTATTTATCAAATGTATGGATGTGCAGCCGTGCTTATTCTTGTGCGGTACAGAATGGTGACCTTTCTATCAACCATGTCCATCTAAATCTCAAACCACTGTCTGACAAATGCTGCACATAAAGGAACAATGTATTTTCATGTGTCATTAAATATCCCATGCCAGAAACCATGCACAAAAGACAGAATCTGCCGGATGAGGGTGAAGACAGTACAAACGTAACACCTGGGAAAGAGGGATTTTATTCTCAACTTTTACTAAATTCTTGTGTGATCTAAGGATAAGATGTTTTAATTCTTCTGTGACTGAATTCACAGCAGCCCTGTAACTTCTTCACACTTTTCAAATTTTTTTTGTACCCTCAATTTTTAAGTTTCTTAAAAATAAAGAGAAATAAAAGGAAAGAAGTGAGGTATTGGTGTTTTTAAGCAAGAGGAAGGTCATTTCAGTACAAAGTTTGATTGCTACAAATAACCAAAAGTAGTTTAAAAAAACCCCAATTTTAAATTAAATAGTTTTACCTCAAGACAAAGATATCTAAGGGTGGTCACTGTGAATAAAAGCAAACCCCTTAAGTGTGACAGGACTGTATTTGGTCCTGCTTTCTCTAACATGGGACACTTATCATTGCCTAAAATCCAGCTGACCTCAGACAGCAGCAGGGAGGCAAACCCAAGCCACGACACTCAGAGGAAGTCATGAAGAGGAAGAATGAGTTCACCTTTGTGTTCTGAAAGCAAGACCTATGCAATTCTTTGAGGAAAAAGGAAATCCAACAAAAAAAAAAAAATCCAGCAGCCATCCTATTTACTGCAGGTACTATCAAAAGCAGAACAGTTAGGAATAATATAGCAAATTTGATGTTATGAGAGAGGCGAAACCTTACTATCTTTGCACTTGCCGTTAAATAACAACGTCCATCTGAGTGCCCCTTGCACACTGCAGAGGTGCAACTTCAGCAGACCTAAGCTCAATCTAGAGCAGCACATCTGTGCTAGCATGTGTTATGCATGCTTAGGGTGTTGATCTGGCTAAAAAATAACAAGGTAAAAAAGATTATCCTTCATATCAGCTCTCACTACCACTGCGAGATGAAGGGGAAGGCAAGAACATATGACAGGGGCTAAGAAGGCTGCTGTAAGCCAGATCAGTCATGGGATCTAAAGTGCAGATGGGCTGAAGCTTTGACTTATCTCTTTTACTGTTTAACTGTGGGCTGGTAAGCAAATGTATAGGCCCACATTCCCTCCTCTCTTTGCTTGCTCACCCCCTTCTCTTTCCTTCTAGTCCCTCCAGAGAGAAGACACACGTGGGCTATATGATCTCTAAGACCAAGGTCTGAATAAAACCATTAAAAAAAATTGGGTGAGGACACTAAAGGCAAGTTTCTGCTGGTTTCTGCTCATATGGGTCCCCTTATAACAGAGTTACATTATCACTCTGGCCTATAAGAGTTCATCTTCCACCCTACTTCTCTTTCAGCCACTGATTTAGAGCAGCAGCCAAGTGCCACATGCCCTGATCTGCTCCCTGGGAGAGCCACTTCTCTCTCTCTGCTGCTGACAGAGGGAACCCAGAGAAACCAGCCCCCTTTGAAAGAGATTTGATGACTATAAATCATTAATTCCCATATAATCAGTTTCTTTTTAAGTGGGAAACAGCATCTGAAATGGCAAGTGGCAGCCCCCATACCAGGGAGTCAGGGAAGGACAGAAAGAACAACTAACGTAAGTGCAGTGGCATACAGACAAAAATCCACCTAAATTATTCAGACATGCAGTCGCATATGTCAGAAAAAAGGGTCAAGGAAAGTCCTCTATCCCTGCATGACACACTATCATTTGATCATATGCTAACCTTTCTCACAGCACCTGGCACAGGTGCTATCTTAGCTGTCAGCTGTGCATTAGGCACCTCAGTGAAATACTTGCAAGGAAACATTTCCCTGCAAGTGACACCCCAAAGCCTTGGCAAGAGTAATGGCACTTATGCCAAGGGCTCACTGTCTTCCAGTCCAAATCCTACAGCACAGGGGCAATTTCTGTTACTGTCAGCCACAAAGTACAATGGATATTGTCAAGCACTTGAGTAAAACTGCACATGTAAAGCACTACAAGAAGGATGATACAGCTTTCTCCATGATAAATGGCTCTCTTGCCTAAAGCCTGCAGTAGGCACAACCACATATTTCAACTTTTTCCTGCGGAAGAATTTCCTTTTGGTTTTGCGGATTGGACCATTATTTAACACATCCACCTTGCTATTGGGCTTGCAGTGGTACAGAGCAGCAATTCACAGGATGCTGTGCCTCAAAAACGCGTGCACCATGTTAGATATCTAAGATAGCTACAGCAGTATCTAGTTCAGGAACCTAATTATTCTTCAGCTACAAAAAAAAAATCCTCCTGCAGGGAATTTGGAGCACGTACAATGCCCAGAGTGAATAACTCCTCCACCACATTTGTACAGGTTGCCAGTCCTGAGGGTCCTGGGACACCTGTGATATGGGACAGGTCATCCAGTGCTGAGAGGACATGGGAATGTGAAGCAATTGAATCATGAAGGAAGCTGACGAGGAAATGGTCTGTTGTGTAATTGCTTCTTCATGTGTGCATTAAGCCTGTGGCATGGAGGTGGCAGGATGTTATTCAGTATCAGGAAAAGGAAATAACCTTATCCTGAATGTCTGGTTATTTTTATTGGAGAGGGAGAAAAGACTTCTATGACATGAGCTGGCTCTCTGAAACAGTCAGTCCCAGAGAGGTAGGACACTGATTTATGGCCTTGCTCAAAGCTTCTCCGTCTAGTGAAGGGCTGGATACAAGACTAGCCCATGAATCATTATATGAAAGGGATAGATTTGTCAAGAAGGAGCTTGGCCAGGTCACCAGCTGGCTAATAGACATGCCAGACAGGGACACATACTGATCTTTTCTGAAGAAGTAGAAACATACCTCCTTGTTGTGCACCAAAGCAGCCTGACTTGAGACAACCCCTCCAGCCGGATACCTTTTTAAACTACTGCAATATTGCTATTGGTCTTTCCAACTCCTTTTTTTCTCTGTTAGGAAGACAGAAGGCAATATATACTTGATGTCCTAAGGCAACTGCTTAAATAAGAGCTCCGTGGAAGCTGCTAACCAGCACTTATTATGGATCAGTGACTTCTAAATCCAGATGTTGGAATGCTAAAAGAAGTTATGAATGGCTACAAACATACTAGTCAGGTGAGTGTAATTATGGCAATTAAATAAGGAACAAAATCAAGTATCTCTTTGTTCAAAGGTACTTAAAACTACAAACCAAATATATCAGAAAGGAAATGCTGTGGCAAAAAACAATTCACAAGAACAAACCAAGGAGTTGTCTCAGGAGAAAGGAATTATAATTATTATGTCACATCAAATGCAACAGATAACTTACTTCCACAAACAAATGCATTTGAGGGAATTCTACATGGAACTGAATCCTGTGTTAATGCTTTCCAGGTGTAAGATGATAGCTAGAAAACCGCAGTAATGACAAGATCATAACCATGGCAGAATGAGAAGCTCTAATGGGGTGATAATCTTCCCAGAATTGCCATGCCGCAGAGCTCAGCTGGCCTGGCTTGATTGCCTTTATCATTTCCAATCTTAAAGCAACACCACCAACTTCAGCTCAGTCAATCTGCAAGCCATCAGAGGGAGTCACCCAGGCTAAGATCTGTGACTTGAACTGTATGTTTTTTGGAGGTTTCTGCTGACACATTAAAAACATACTCTACAACAACAAATGAAAAACCTCCTGGGGAATTAGTGTCACAAACGAAAGGAGAAAACTAACTAGGTGCATAGACATCAAAGCCAAGAGACTGAAAAGCATTTAATTATCTAACCTTTAACTGTTTACCTCAAGGATTCACTGCTGCTGTTTTCATGTGTCTGTCATGATCTTGGTTGCTGGTCACCAATGCAGAGCATGTAGTGGACTCCAGCTCAGAGCGACCACATTCTACACAGCCAGGCAGCGTTACTCTTCCTGTCCCCCATGTCCTCTCCTTTTTGTGCCCCAAAGATACGATTGTCTACCCTGAAAGCTGATTTTCTGTCCCTTATGCTTCCTTCCCCCCTATTCTTTTTCCTCCTCAGCTTTTGTCACACATATGGGCATGGAGAAAGTGTGGCAGAAAGCTTACACACTTTATCTCTTCCTGCCTGTCTCCTTGCTGCCAAGAAGTAAAAAAGAGAGATGATACAGTCTCTCTTCTCTTGCTGCCACCATCTAATGAGAAGGAAAATGAGTTTTTGTCACTCCATACACACTGCAGTAGGGAAGAAAAGGTGTTGAGACAATCAGAGTATATTCTTTCCTTCTCCTGATCATAATTAAGTTGGGCACAAGGGACGTAAGAGCTACAGAGATTATGGTACATTTCAGCATCAGAATTTGCAACCACCTTCCTCAGGTGCTCCCTCCCATCCCTCTATACTAGTCTCTTGTGGTTAACAGAGCCTCCCAGCTACAGGTGCTCATTTACTGTGACTCACAGATGCAGACCTTAGTAGAACAACATACATTTAATACCACAGTAAACTTCTACACCATCTTTAACACAGCACTGTATAAAGTGAGGCAGCTATTGGTATGCTGGTGCAGTGCCTGGGGAACTCAGGTAGGCATGGGCAAGAGAACTTGTCTGATGTCCCACCAGAGGAAGCAAGGGCACAGCACTGAAGAAACAGCTGAGTAGCAGCTCAAGTTGTGAGTGAGAGCAGTTCTG
The DNA here is from genome assembly GCA_013400695.1 of Neodrepanis coruscans. Lineage (NCBI taxonomy): Eukaryota > Metazoa > Chordata > Aves > Passeriformes > Philepittidae > Neodrepanis > Neodrepanis coruscans. Next base: position 47,229 of record VYZS01005547.1, on the reverse strand, counting down.
ACAGCAAAACCATCTCCTCCTGCCAGCTATAGGCTTCACCCATAGCATGCTGACAGACATAATGCATGATATTGATGGCAAAAGCAATCCAGAAGTCAACAATTTGGTTAGAGAGAGAATACAAGACATACTTACCTGCATACTAGTACTTTTGAAACATCTCATTTGAAAGCTCTGCTGTGGCTTTGAATACTAATAACCTCCTCCTGCTCTTAAGGAAAACATTTTGTTCTGGTGTCAAAAAGCCCATTTCTACAAATCAAATATGCAGACATCTGTTGGACGAAGAGAGGAAATTGTGTGCATTGCTGCCCTTGGTGTGTAAAACAAACATCTGCATAGTCACATGCAGTTTATTGTCCAAGTTCAAAAGCAGAAGAGCCCTACAGCTCTCTACACCTACTTCCAGAAGTGGGGATTGCAAGATGAAATAAGTGCTACTGTTGAGAATGCAAAGAGGTTCTATTAGAGATGGCAAATAGCTTAAAAACAAGAAAGAAATAAAGAAAGAGAAAAAAAAGGAACTACACAACTAGAAAACAGTCATGTAAAAACAGCCTAAGTAAATTGTGAGACAACATTTCAACCTATCTACGCTTACAATATGATTTGCTCGTAACTTGTAACTTCACTTGTTTGAAGGCTCTAAAATGAAGTTTTAGTTATTCTGTACTATCTTGGTTGCAAGTCTAAAATTCTAAATAGAAATTTAAATGGTGCTTTTGAATACTAAGAAGTTGTCTTACCATTTTCTGCTTCCTAGTCTGAAAAATACTATCTGATCTAGAAAGGAGTTATGTACACATTAGTGCAGCAGTTAAAGATAATTCTGACTTACAAATAAAATTTATTATTAAATTGTCCTCCTGAAACTTTCAATTTGTTTGAAGAAATTCAGTAAATGACTGCATCTTTTAGAGTGAAGAAAATATTGTGGAAAATCTCTAAGTTAAAGTTCAAATCCTTAGACTCATAGAAACAAAACCTTCTGTGGCTCTCAATTAAAAAGCACGTCTAAAATGTACAGTGATATTCTTATTGCCTCTCATAGGTGAAAAACGTATCTGCTTCAAAAGCAAAAGGATGTTTTTCTGATTACAAGCCTGCCTGGTGACTTGGGACTGTAGCAGACAGCAGAGCTGCAGGGTTAGACCCTAAGTCATTTTGCCTCTTCGTAAGTGCCACTGACAAATAAAGTTCCTGTTCACTTACTTCCAAGTCCATTGCATCTTTATTGTATCTTAAAACTCGTATGTACTTTTCCAATGATCAAGATATTCAATAAGAAATATTACCATAAAAGCACAACTCTATTTTAGCAACTCTTATTTTTACCAAGAAATCTGGAACTTAAATCTAGTCCAAGATCAGCACGAGTGTCAGAGCAAGAGACAAAAGCTGAAGTGGTTGAAAAGACACTGAAACAAATTTTCTCTTAGAAAACCTTGACATTACTAAACATAACACAGAAGGCAGCTTACTCAGCTTCTTAAAAGACATTATGTCGTAGGGTGAAAATGAAAGTAAAACTGGTCTTTTTTCCTGCTGCATGGGCCGGGGGCGCGCCCTGGGCTGCGTACAGGCCGCGGGCGGTGGCCAGCGGCAGTGGTGCAGCGCGGCTCGGC
>VYZS01005547.1:27310-45597 GCA_013400695.1 Neodrepanis coruscans | reverse complement strand
GTTTTTTTTTTTCCCTTGTGGTTTTTTTTTTTTCCTTTTTTCCCCAGGGGCGGGTGGACTGGCTATTATCTGCAGCTATTGCCCAGGTTTAAAGACCACATTTCCTTCATCAGCACTGAAAATCCCTTCCTGGGGGCTAAAGGGAAGGGGAGGGGGGCTCGCGGTTTCTAACTGTCTTGAGTGTTTTTCTTCAGAAAAGCCGAGCGGAGGCTCCCGCTGCTGGGGGTCCTCAGATCGGTCGCGGGCCTTCTCTAATTATCCCAGTGTCTCTTCGGGAGCCCCAGAGAGAGACCAGCACTATTCCAGAGCGTTCTCACCCCAACACGGGCCCTGGGAAGCTTAATTTGTCTGTTTTTTTGCACTTTATTGTCAGGTTTTCGGTGTGTGTGAAATAAACTGTGATATTTGTGTGTTTTCTTTCTTTTTGTGTGTGTGTGTGACTTTTCTTGGACATCTCTTGTCAGAATCACTAATTTTGTGATCAAACCATGACACACTATCAAAATATTCTGTTCTGATTTTAAATCTTTCAAAAGTTATGCTGAATTTTGACTGACAAGGATCTTGTTCAGTACACTTAAGGCAGAATTTTCTGATCTTCCTGCAGTATGGACATTAATTTCTACAGATGCTGATATAATGAACAAGAAAGAGAAAACATCCATGATCTCAGACTCTGGATCTGTAGCAAGATTCTGAAAACATTCAGACTTGTCGTAAAACTAGGATCTCAATTTTTAGAAGCATCACACTAAATAAATTCAACATCTTTTAAGAGCTACATCATCTACAGCTGTGTGTGTGATATCTAAATCTATCAGTCTTGCATATCATTATGTGCACACGTGTCTTAACCATACACCTATGCAGAGCAATGCAGCACTGCTCTAAATCTTGGTAATTTCAAAAGGAGAAGAATCATGTTCACTTCAACTTCTCTTAAAGGAAGGTGCCTGAATTTCCAGAAAGAGAATCAATCAGATAAAATCTTTCACCATATGGCCTAGAAAGAAGGACATGAAGACTTACCTATAAATTTCCCCTTCCAAAATGAGTAATGTTGTTTATCATTTGGCTAAGACACTTCCTGCCCTTTATTCTTCTTCCTCTACAGAAGAGGAAAAAGCTATTCCATAAATATTTTGCATATAAATGTTATGAAGCACCTGTGAATTCTCCATAGTGAAAGCTATTATATTGTACTCTGACAGATGTCTTCAGGAAAAATAAAGCCAGAAAGCATTATCAGTGTTTTGGAATAACATGAGTTTTATGGATTTACAGTGTGTAAAAACTAGATGCTTTACTATCTTTAGTCAACATATGTTCACATACTTAGTATACAGAGTGCTGAAAACAACACTGTTCGAAGTAAGACTGTTAACATTGAGTTAGGATTCTGATTTAGCTCATTATTAGCAGGTAGCACTTCCTAGAAGAGTGGCTAGGAGAAAGTGTGATGGGAAATACCTAATTAAGAGGCTGAAGAATACCTATTTAACTATCAGTCAGCTGGGAAGAATTCAATGGCTAATGCTATCAGAAAAGAGGTGATAATGGATGGCACAAGTGCTTTTCAGACAGGCTTGAGAGCAGTAAAGTGCCTTCACAGTGCTTAAACTTCTGCCAGGTTCCCAGTGTACAGCAGGTCTGGCTGGAAACCCTGAGTGCAAAAGAAGGTCATTCTTTTTTGCAACTTCTGTTTCTTTGGTTTTGCAATACTTGAATCATACAAATGAACTTTCAGAAGGTTTTCACTCTGCAATGCAAACTGGAATCGTCTGAACTTAAAATGTCCCCTCCAGATTTCTTTTTTAACCATAGTAGAAATTTTGGGAGCAGCAAAGCCATTCAGTACTAACATCTACAGCTGACCCAAATGTCCCGGGTGCCCAGTCACTTTTACAGCTGCTGGGAAGCGCTGTGAACTATGCTGTAGTGTAACAAGCCAGTTCTAGGTGTTTTTTTCAGGAAGTGCTACAGAATTTATCTGACAACCCTCAGAAGCAGATTTAAATTAAAAAAATTCACCCCAGAAGAATCCAAACTCTGCATTATCAGCATTTTACTAATAGCATTTCTGCTGGAGGATGAACAAATCCTGTTGGTGGAACAATACAATTAACCTGAGTGTCAAAATAAAAAATCTACTTTTCAGAGCAAGAAAAGCAAGAATTGGTAAAGGTAATCTTGCTGAAAAACACCGATCTGGAGTGGGATGTTTGCTGGTGTGTAACTTAATGTTTTACAATAATACACTTACAAAAATCGAGATCTATTTTTATGCCACTACTCTCGCAACATGACTTTAACACCTACATCAGAAACACACAGAAGAAAATCAGTTTTTCAATGAACTGAAGTTGCAGCCAAAACTAAACCACTACATTTCCTAGAAACCATTAAATATTCATGTGCATTGTTAATATATTGCACCTGGCAGCAACAATCTTGGCCTCAATCTAGAGTAAAATTCCATTTTTCCCAGTCAAGTGAAAATAATGTACAGTCGCTGCTACGATAACAGGTCTAATCATTTCCTTAGGCTGTCTCCATTCTCCGTATGTCAGCTGTGCATAATTCATAGGATGTGCCATATGTTGTCTGAAGCAAGTGTCCCTATAAGTGTTTGTGGTTCTACTCGAAGGCATGTCTTCATAAATTACATTGTAATATATATGACATTTAAAAAAAACAAACAGGGAAAACAATCAGTGCAACATAATTTGCTTACAGTTTACCATTTAGCCATTGTTGAACATTCAAGCGATTAGCTCATGGAACTACGTCTTTTTTCTCAGTGTGCACAGACTGCTCCTGTTGGCACCAGTTTCAAAGGCAAGAAACAATTTATCTGCCTTTCAAAATAAAGACTTCATCCAGCAACTCTTTACAAATACAGATAGCTTCTACTGACTTCCCAGAGCCTGAGCACACAAACTAGGATTAATCACTTGAGTAAAAGGCAGCAAGATTAGACTGTCCACTGGTTGCAGCCTTTCAGCAAAGAACCCCCACAGCACAACTTGGTTTCCTGTTTCCTGACAGACCTCACAGCTCTGATGGCTTCTCTGACTCCCAGCTGGTTTCCCCACAGCATCTTCAATAATTTTTAGGCAAGCAAAGTTCAAAAGATAAGCAGCTGTGGAGCAAAGACGAGTATTGGTAAAAACAACAGGATGACAAACAACAGGATCTCCCAAGAGAGAGGCATTGTTCAGAGAGGGGAAACAAATGGCGAAAAGTACAGGCAAGGGTAGAGGAAAGGGAAAAATAAAAGCAGAAGTGATGTAACCTGTTTGCTTCTGTCTCCTTATAGCTAATGAAAGATGAGCTATTTAGCACACCCCTCAGCTGGAGCAGGAATAAACCCTCCCTGCCAAAGACAGCTATGCATTTTGCAAAAGCTCTCAGTGGCATCTGTCTATCAGATTGCTGACCCTGTGACCCACCTGGCTGAGATCTGCCCGCAAATTGAAAAGGTGCTGGAAAGAGAAGGGCAGCGAGCGAGACGGATGGAAACAGCAGGATCTCATGGAACATCTTTTCTTGGGAAAACAGGTTAAAAATTTGAAGGATAAAGGAATACAAAGAAGCAAGTTCCTCTTATACTGAGACAAAACAAATCATTATCTGAAGCTTTTGAAAGGAAAATGGGAACTGGCTTGAAGAAAGGCAAACAGGAATGCTGATGGGTAGCTCTGTATATTTAAAAACTGAAAATTTTCAGAGAGCTTCTCAAAATGCCAGTGTAACTGTGTTTGTAGAATTCCAGTATATTGAGGAAGTCAGAAAACTAAACATGAACTCAAACGCTAAAGCAATACACATTTTCTACACCATAATTTACTTCTGATGCTCATAACAGTAGTGCCATCAAAACCCACTAACAGTTACCGCAACAAAAACTTTCACACATACTATAAAAAATTTCTTACGCAGCCATGACCCTGTGAAGAACCATGTATTTCCAGCATGAATAACTATGCTGGCACCAGCGGGGCTACAGGCACTTGCAAGTGAAACATATGCTCACTGTTCAGTTGGTCAATGATTCAGGAAAGCCTGACTCCCACAAAAAGGAGAAGACCATACTCCCCAAATCCAGTGCAAGAAGTGGGTGCTCCAGACTGCAAAGAGAAATATTTGGGTTTTAACAGAGCCATGTGTCAGTGTGATGCAATGAGAGCAGGAGGAGTCACACTACCAAGTGCCCCAGGCAGCACTGTGTTTACACTCTCAAAAAATCAAGTAAATAAACCAAGAATAATTAAAATGGTAATAATTTCTTTTGTTGAAATTTTACCTTTAGGAAGAGGAAACGTTTCCATGCATTGAGATTTAGATTAATCTCACATAATCCCCTAAACATCTCAGTTTTCATGTATGCAGAAACACAATTAAGATCCAAGACAAGCAATTCAGAGACACAACACAGTCTTGTAAATGGCACCACTGACAGTTCAGTATAAACCCAGTGCACAATTCCCTCAATATTTCAAAGATGGTTACAGTTCTGTGTTTTGATGCTTTTTTTAAAAACATGAATTATTACTGGACATATGAATTATTGTTAAACACTTTAAATTCAGAAAACAATGAAAACTAAAGCCAAGACAACTATGTAGGAATGAAGAGACTACTGTTCACTTAAGATCCTGTTTTGCACCAATTAAACTAAAGCAAGTTCTACTGTTGCCTCTACTGAAGGAGGCATCAGTCCCTACTCATGCTTTTTCATCTTCACACCCTGTAGAGACACAAGTTTAAGTCTAGTAACACCCAGAATTAGGTTTTGCCTCTGGCCATCAACATGACAATCATCATTACCTTTCTTTTTCCTAGACAAAAACAAGAAAGGAGATCTGGAATCAGATGTGAACACACCACTTACTATCAACCAACAGTACAGTCTTTGAAACTTTTTAGAAGACAGAATACACTGACCACCTGAAAATTTGCCCTCTAATAAATATAAGTTTGAACTGTTTAAATTTGTCACTTGTCATCAGCAACTGGAAAAACAGCATAAAAGTAACAGCCCTATTCTTGTGGTTAATACCTCATGGATGAGGAAGCAGAACAGCCACAGGCACCTCACGGACAACTGCTGAATACAATCAGAAATATTAAAACTGGAAGAAGAAAAGAGATTCAAATAGCTTCTAGATGTCACAATGATTTTTACCAGGTAGGAGTTGATCTCCTACAGGAAACACCCGTTTGAAAGGGCTCAGTGATAAACAAAGAATCATAAAGCCCATCACAGAAGCTTTAAATACGGTGTTAGGTAACAGCATAGGTAGTTCCCAGTTCTAATGCTGTGGCAGGCCACATAGTCTTTAACAGGGGGAAAGGGTAGAACTGGTGGCCTCCACCTTACAGAAAGCTTGGTCATTCATCTGTCTGCAGAACATGTAACCTTCATCCATGCTGCAGGTCATTCCCTGTGAGCACTGTAATTAAAGGCCACACATGACTCAGGGCACAAGTACATGCTTCTGTCCTTAAATCTGTAACTCTTCCTGTGCAGGGCTGGAGAGCTTCAGAAGGGAGCCTGTTGCCAACAGGCATTTGTGCAGCTGCCTTCCAGTGGCTATTTTTCCTGAGNCATCGGCGAGTCTGCACCACGCCGCCATTTCGCACCGGGCCGGAACCACGCTCCCCGCGGCAACCCCCACCGGTGCACGCCTCGGTTGTGGGCACAGCCCGACCAGCCCGGCGCCCCAGCCCCGCCCCGGCTCGGAGCGGAGCTATGGCCGGCCCCAGCCCGGGAGCGGAATCGCGTCTCCCGCCGTCATTCTGGGCGGCGCGATCACCGCTCGTGCTGGCCAGCAAAGTCGGGGCCGCACAGCGCCGAAACTCTGCACCAAAACCGGAGCCGCACCCCCAGCAGCAGCGCCCGCCGCCCACGCCGCCGGAGGCGGCGGCGGCAGGAGGAAGGGGTGACCGAAAAACAAACCATGCGGGGATGGGGCGGGCGGCCCCGGAGCAGAAAGCAGTGGCCAGGGCCGCCAGCGCAAGGCAGTCGCCGTACCGCAGCCCGATCGTTTTTAACTTTCATTTTTATACCCATGACAGCAGTTTTCAAAGAAATGTGTTCCTCATCACCTTCTTTCTTGAGGTATTTATGGTTCCTCTCCCTTTTATATCATTAGGTCATTAGAAGAAGTTCGTGTTGGACATTAGGAACAAGTTCTTGACTCAGAGGGTGGTGAAGCACTGTAACAAGCTCCCCAAGGAAATGGTCATGGCCCCAAGCCTGTCAGTGGTCAAGAAGCATTTGGACAATGTGCTGAGATATATCATTTAACTTCTAGGTTGCCCTGTGTGGAATCTTCAGTTAAACTCAGTGATCCTCATGGGTCCCTTCCAACTCAAGATATTCTGTGGTTCTATAAATGGCAATGGTGTACAAGGACCATCTTCATTTCTGTTAAATGATGGAGGCAGAGCTGGCTGCTTTTATCAGAGTAGCTAATCCAACCTGCATTATGTCTCCCAGCATGATTCTGAGAAAGTGAGTAGAAAAGACTACACCACAGTAACCTCATTAAGAAGATATAGGACTTCTGCTGTAGTGTACAACACACCAGCTTGATATCCCATTATTACAGACAAGAAGAATTGGGGCTTCTTGATACGAGTCAGCAAGAGGCTTTTTCTAGAGGATGTTGATACATACATGAAAAGCTTACTTCACTCGAATCCCCTGGAAGACATCTACTGCACTCTGTAATTGAAGTTTTTGCCTAGTTCTGTGAGTTGGAAAAAACTATAGTTTACCTGATTTGTCAATGCCCCCTACAAAGAACATCTTCAATGTGAATGTTCTGGGACTGCACCAATACTGACAGCATCTTGATGTTATTTTTTAATGAGATTTGTGAATATAATTTAATAGCCGCTTTCCACATTAGAGGACTACAAACTCTTTTTCTTTCAATGCAAGTTTTGAGTGTGAAAGATTTGGTGGGATATTTCCATTCAAAGAATGTTCTTCAGTATCTAGTGTATATTTAAATAAACTAACTGTATGAAGGTTTTTTCCATGGCACAAGAAAAGTTAACTGTCATCTTCCTTCTTTTGAAGATGTACATGGTTTAATAATTGAAGTATGTAATGTTATTTCTTCAGCATAAAAGCTCCCAGAAACCCCATCTGAGAAGAAACACCACTGTGCTAAGCAATGTGCAAATACAGATAACACAAAACATTCTCCCAAAGTTTACCATCAGAGGAACGACAAAGAAAGTATCATCCATACTCTATATTATTCAACCCATGCAGGTGAGCTGAGAAAGAAATCCAGATCTAAAGACCTGATACAACGGATTTAACCACAGTCTCCAAATATGGTCAGGATGAAACTGAGGTTTTCCCTCAGTGAGTGCTCTAGCAACTCTCACAAGGTGTGATCACCTTTGCCCCTTTTCACCTTGTATTGCCAGGTTGCAAGCCCACTTTTCTCCCTTCCCCCACCCCCTATATTTACCATTAACATATCATACATTTCACTGTGATTTTGTCATGTTCTGTTTTAGTTGCAAATGTTTAAGCTTTTGTTCTGAGCAGCTTATTTTAATTACTAACATCCATTTTATTGGAGATGACAGAAGCACTTTACCAGTAGAGAAAGGTCTCAAAAAATTCCAGTAAATGCAGAGATCAGTAAAATTCCAGTAGATGTAGAAATCAGTCCTCACTTTTACAAAGACAGAAGAATCACATATTTTGCAAAGCAGTTATAAAGAAAAACACATTGTGTTGTTTGAGTCCAGCACACTTACTAGAAATGCCACGACAGAACCATACTCTGCCCCTGAAGTAACAAATGTATCAATTTATTGGCCATGATTCAACAGAGGGATGACATAAGCTGTGAAACAGAATCACAGAATTAACAATAAAGCTATGAATACACAATAAATCTATGAATACTAAGAAAGCTGCTATGCAAAAGTATAGTTAAGACATTGCACCGTAAGTCAGTTGTTGAGACTCCCTAACTCAGCATTGTCTAACAGACCAGTTGTTTTATGTCTTAATGCTGAAATTCAATGGGGCTTTGGGAAGAACAAACATGGAAGCAACACAATGGGTTCCAAGATAAGAACATTTAAGCATACTCCTGAAACACAATGGCCAACCTGCTTTTCTTTCTCCAATTAAGTGCAAATGTTGTTTGGGAAGGGCTGGCATAAGCAAACCGAAGTCTTACCCAACAAGATAAACAGTACCGTTGCTGTAAAGATTGGAGTGATTGCTAGGGGTTCCCAAAGATGTCAGCGCTCCAAGAAACAACATAGCAACAAGGGGAGATCCAAAGAGGGATCTGAACTCATCCAGGGCTGGCTAAACATTTAGTAAACAGAACTCCGCATTTAAAAAATTTTACTGTTTTTGAAGTCAAAGCTTTTTTGTCCAGCTTTTGTTCTAAATGCAGTGTGTCCTCCAAAAAGAACAAAATTACACAGTCTAAGGAATAAATTAGGCTTGGTGCGGAAACCACAATCTATCACTGGAGGACTGTAACTCGGGGTCCCACCTAAGAGCGGTAGATGGGGAGATGGGGAGGGTTCAAGGTCTTCTGCTTACACTGGCACAACTGGAGATGTCAGGAAGGCACGGGCAAGCTGCTTCCTACCTGGCAATCAAGACTTTTCGGGATGTGCGTTTTGTGACAGTCACTGCCCATACAGTATCATTTGAGGCAAACAAAACGAGCATGCAACCAAAATGAAATCTGCTATAAATATGCGTGGAGGTGAACTAACTAGCAAGACTTCAGTGCAAGCACATGCAAAGAAGAATGCCTGAGATACAGCTTATAAATCCAAACAAGAGGAATCCTCCAAAGTCAAAACCTTCCCTGCTGAAATCAGAACTGGGAACATATAAATCATCTGTGAAATTAAATCAGTAATTTATAATTATTATAAATTAACTAATAAGGGGACACTGCCAGCCCAGTCTGTTTAATTGCACCATTATCATGTTTTCCCCATTAAGAATTGAGGCATAAAACAATCAAATACTTAAAAGGCAAAGTTAACTAGTTCTTTCCATCTTGAGAGTCCCTGAATCTCATAACCATGACAAGCAAACTGATGATAGCTTATGTGCAAGTTAGTGAAATGAAAGATTTGTTTTCCTATGTTGTAGGAGAACACTGTCATCTATATCACAGAACATACTTCCACCATCACCATTAGTAAAATAAAAAATGTCCATTAAGTCACAAGCATTTCCTCTTATTATTGAGAGCAAACAACATATTCTTATGCAATTCTGCATTCTTTTTATGAGCATTTTGTTAAGCTAAAATATTAAATGGTACAAGATTTATTTTTCAGCAAATGTCATTATATTTACTTGCTTAGAATGGGCATTATAAAAGGCATATTACAGGCATTTATAGAAGTCTCATAAAAAGTTACTTTCTACTCTTGCGTTTTGCACTACACTATGAATACCCAAGGCAAAACAAACAATCCATCCCCCCTCAACCAAACCCCAAAGCTCTGTGAATGACATAAGAGGTATTGAAAATTCAGATTTTTCGGTTGTTTGCTTTACACAGATAAATTTAAGGTCAAATCAGTTTATTCTTTCATGCAGCAGGAAAGATCAGTATTAAAAACATTTCCATTTCCACAACATGGTCAATTTTTCCCTTGAAAACTTTCCAATCCTTTATTAGGCTTGAATTAAGGTAGCATAGATGTAAGAGCATCACTAAGATCAGCACAAAGGCAGCTAGGGATATCATATAACACAATTATGATGGTACCAGCAGTATCTGAAAGCCACTTAATTATGAGTTTTAAGCCAAAATTTAAAATACTAGGTATCGTTTGCTAATTTAAAACTAAGACATTCCTTGCAGACATTAACAGCTCTGAACTATACTGAGTTTTTTTGTATACCAAAGGTGAATAAGTTAGAAGTTTAAGCATGAAATCTAATGGAAAATACAATAAATTCTTTGGTATTTACCCTGCAACCATAGACATAAAATCTCTCTCATGTTACACCTCATCCTGACACTGGGGAAGTGATACAACACTAAGACATTCAATCTGGTCCGTTCTCTAAGAATGCATTCTGCTTTTCTCCTATGTTTTCTCCTTACAACCACTATCCCAAGGAAAGATCTATCCCAGCCCCCTAGGAACATAGCACAGGTAGCCACCTGTTCCTACATAGATCTTTACCCCCTTTGCCACCCTCTTGCCAATGTCACTACTGCTCCTGCCCTGGTTGGCCTCACCTGGATAGGTGACTCCTGCCCAAAGCCTCATGACAGCACTGGAGCCTCGCTCTCCATGTCTGCTGAGGGTTCAGCAAGGCTGCAGTCAGCAGTGCTGTCCAGTGACTGCTCCCCAGAAATTTTAAAATCCTATCGGGTCGTCGGGGCACTTATGGGGGGATCAGGAAGGCAGCAGCAGAAGTGCATAGGCATTCAAATAGTGTGGTCTGCAACCTCTTGTTAAGAGCAGCATAGGTCATCCCCTCTTAGCAAAAACTTAAATATAGCAGTCACTACAGCGAGATCTGATTTATTTCTCAATATAAAGGATACCCCCACTACAGAACAAACCCAAATTACTTTTCTACCCATTTGTTTTACATAGAGCTCAGCAGGCCACAGATCCATGAAGCCAGTGACAACACTGACAGCTGCCACGTCTTTCCACTACTGCTACGTTTCATCAGTACAGGCCAGACTGACTGATCCAGGCTGCAGCCCAAAGAGACTAATTTGGCAAGGTTACATAAGAAATGAGCTGCTGGCCCGGCTGCTTCGTTTTTGTTTATCCACACAAATTAAAAAGTGTGGCCATGCGTAAGTTAATCAATAGCAGAAAACAGCTATCCCCACTTTTTATGTCAGTTGGCCTATTTATTGCTCTCAATTTAAAAACAGCAATAAAAAGGGCCACAAAACAGAAGACGAGTCGCATGAGTGGAGGATGGTGACTGGCTGAAGTGTGAGCCAGGGCATGATGTCCATTGCTGTGCATTTCCCTGAACCCAAGTATAAAATTGGCAAAAGTTACAGATAAACCCAAAGTCAGCAATATACATTAAGACTTACTGCAATGAAATAGAGTGAAGCCCTGGACAAAGCAAAACAAACCTGGAAAAAGGCAACTAAGAGGTATGAAGAAAAAGATGTAAAGGCACTCTCAAGAAAGCACCAAAAGAAAATAAAAATCTCTGACAATACCACCAAGAATGCCATACCCACTGTTTAAGTGTTTACAGAGAAAAGGGCATTCTGATCCAGCAGTCACCCATTCAAAAAATCATGGAAAAATGGTCCTAGGATTTGCCAATTACACATTTTGAATTTCTAATACAATTTTTTACTTAATATTCACGAGAGTATTGTGACATACTTCCTCCTAATTTACAAGCTCAGAATAAGACACAGACAACACATTCTTTAGCAAATCTCCAGGTTTTGCATTTAACAACTCTGTGTCATGGTACCCAAAACAGAAATCTGCTGATGTTACTTAAAATTTCCCATTAAGTTATTTAAAAAAAAAAAAAAGAAGTCAGTGCCTGCAGGATGTGGCCATTACACGTTAAAAAAGTAAAGAAGCTGCAACCTGTTAGACTGTGGACTCATGTCCAATATACATTAACTATGTCCATAACAGCTAATTTTCACAGCCATTTGGTATCCTAACAGCTTACTCTGAGGTTTGAGATCATTACGATGCCAGCCCCATGTTTGCCTTACATAATACTCTCTGTACCTGGTGTAACTTTTTTCATCAACGAAGAATTACTTTATTCTAAGGCATGGTGTTCTTCAACCATTTAAAAAAACACTGAAATGGGGGGTAAAGGGATTGTTTGGTCCAAAGCCCAGTTAATCAAGATGGAATGTCTCCTGGTGCTCACATCTGACCTTAGGGTTTTTCAGGATTTCACTGGTCTCCCTGGAGATAGTTGCTATGAGAACTTTCAGTGTGTGTCATGACAAATACTTGAAAAGAAATTTTCACTGCTTTCACACAATCACTTTAATCTTAGCTGTATTTATTTTTATCAATGTTGTTATTCATAAAAAATAAGTTGTAAAATTCTTCTAATTTTCCTTCTCATTCCTTGGGGAATCCAAGCACTGGACAGTGTTTGCCTCTTCCTGCCACAATGACCCATTTTAACACCTTTCAAGATGAAAAGACTTTCAAAACCTGCCCCTCATGGAATGTGCTTGAGAAGATGGTGTCTTGTCCTTTTAAAAGGCTCAAACCAGGTAAAAGACATCTAGGTGTGATGCAAAGTAAGCTACACCACAGAGCCACGTTCATCATCCTCAAACACTGGGCCCTAGGAATCTCATTGTATTTTATGAATATGAACAAGTTGAATTTCACTGTGTGAGGGACCACAATAAATCATATTTGATTCTCTTTCTTTTTTCCTCATTTGGAATACCAGTATTTTGTATGTTTTAAGTCATATACTTCTCTAAACAACAAACAAAATGCTTCTTTATAAACCTTAGAAGATAAGATCATCTTGTTTAATATTTGCTCTGCAGTACCAAGGCAGTAAGGTCCTATTGTCAAAGTACTGCAGTGTGCTGTTTTGAACAGTTTGAATTGGTCTGACAGAACCAAACGCTGCAGTTCAATGTAACAAATTCTCCTGGTTTTTTGTTTTGCTTTATTGCCTGGATATTCCAAAGAAAAATCAAGTTTAATACTTGAAAAGCACACAGCAACTTATGCTTCTTGTTGTAGTAGTAAAGAAAAATTAGCTGGTTATTAAAAAGAGTCAACAACTGCACTCTAATCAAAATCGGCTGGAACATCAGAAACTGACACAACTTAAGTATACAAAAGATGAACTTTCAGAGGGCTTGGGAACCATGATTAAGGTCATAATGTTCAAAAAACAGTTCCTCTGCCAGCATTAGAAATGCATTCAGCTGTATTGGGATGCATTAGACATCTGCTTAAAAGCTTTCTGACAAACTTAAGTCAAATTTTACACTGAATGGCAAAGTCTAAGTTTTTCCGATAAAAGATTGCCTTACACACACGAGATTCTGATATTTTGTTGGAAGAGAGCCTGAAAAAAACCTCACACTTCAACCTAAAAATATCTGGGTTCAAAATGGAACTGTAATTCTCAGAGAATTGTAATTCAAGTGCTTTATACTTTCCACTACTGTTTAATGAACAACTTCAATTGGGTTACACTTCTCTAAAAAGGGAAGGAAAATACTCTTGTAATTAGAATATTCAGCTGACAGAGGACTTTTGAGGCAAATGACTTCCATATTATAATTCCCACAGGAAAACAAAATGGCAATGTGAATATTTTTTTACTTTTAACCATAGACTAGAACACAAGAGAAGACATTAGTACTATCCTCGGCTGCCTAATGGGAACGCATATACACAGAAGCAAGACCTTGGTATTCCTAGAGGTGCAGAGGGACAGGAGGAGAGTCAGTAGTCACAAACTGCATGACAGAAAATTCTGTTTAGCTGCAAGGAAAAAGTTTTCTCTGTAATGATGGTCAAACAAGGAAACAGGTTGCTCAGAGAGGTAGCAAAATCTCCATTCTTGGACATATGCAAAGCTCAAGTGTAAACAGACTTGAGCAACTCACCTAAGGGGCTGCTTGGAACAGGCTGGACCACACGGCCTCCAGACATGCCTCTTAACCTAAATCATACCACAGTTCTATACAGGGAATGAAAAGATAAACTGCACATTCACAAGCAAAGCAAATGTACAACTTCTTCACATAATAATAATCTCAATAAACAATTTTGCTACGCAACTCGAGTTGAAGAAAACCTAACTGGACTGAACTCTTGTTTGGGTTGTAGACAATCTCCAAGACAAGCAAGAATTTTGTTCAAATAAACAATATCATACTCTCAACTCATTTGGAAACAAGAAAAATAATTCTCCAAATAAAAATACTCAATATTGTTGTGCACATAATTTGCCTGTATCAGGATGACATCTAGACCTCCCTGAGAGAATAAAAGGAGTTCTGTAAAAGCAGTGGCTGTTATCGATGCTAACTTAAACTGTACTGGGGCAGACTAAAAGTTCTTTCTAACATTTTTAATACGACAAGGTCAACAGCCACTGTTTCATGCTGCCATTTGTATTACCTTTTGGAAGAAGAGCCATCCAAAAACATAAGCATTATCAGATCAGCCTAACAAAACAAAGTCTTTGCTTATGTTCATGTAAAAGTGTTTGTGCAGGAATGTAGAGCAGTTTCAGGATTTAGGAAGAAAATTCTTCAGGAATAAAAACGTGAATGTATTTGTATTTAAGTAATATGTATTCTAAGCTTTATTATTCCAGTATGTAATCAATATATGGCAAATACCAGAAAAATTACTTAATTGAAGCCAATTTAAGGAGAAGTTAAAAGGAAAGCCCAACTACTCCCTGAAGATCTATCTAAAGAGCTCCAGAACCAGCTCCTTCCGATTTCTATTATAAAGCAGTATTTTCAGGCAATTTGGTGAAATGCTAACAACTACCAAAGAAAGTAATTTTATGAAACATGTCAAGCAAGTGACCTTACCAAAGTATGGAAAGACTGAGAAAACATGCTTTCTTGAAAAAGTAAGAATTTACCTTTTGAATTGGTGACACTTT
The DNA here is from genome assembly GCA_013400695.1 of Neodrepanis coruscans. Classification (NCBI taxonomy): domain Eukaryota; kingdom Metazoa; phylum Chordata; class Aves; order Passeriformes; family Philepittidae; genus Neodrepanis; species Neodrepanis coruscans. Next base: position 30,935 of record VYZS01005547.1, on the reverse strand, counting down.
TACAGGCTTTCCAGCATTTCAAATACCTGTTTTCATCCTCGAATTGAGTATTCTCTTCTTAGTAAGGAATTAAACACAGCAAGTCAGAATTATATCATATTCATAGGGCACACACATTTTTTTCAATTGGTGGCTGAAGAACTTGCAAATTGGCCGATGCTTCCCAGGTTAGAGATCATCACCTTTCACACTGGACACTCCTAAAAAGGGCCAGTAACTGTCTAATTCCCTCCCAATCCTACACATGCTCTATACTTAGAATGCCCAGGAAGAATGCGTTCCAGAATGACGCCATGTCAGTTATTCCCAGTCATATTCTCCTTAATCTTAATTATTTTGCTGACTTCAGCTTCCCACTTCCCTCCCCAGAGATCTGTTCCCAGGTTATCTGGATTCACCTTTGCACCAAAATGGTTCCTTGTCTTCCATACATTTTAGCTGTGCCACATTCATTATTAGATAGACTATAATCATATACAGTGTTCAAGAAGTTCTTCACCATGGATTTATATAGCAAACTCCTTCTGGTATGTAGCATACAATTAACCTGGAACACTTACAGAAAACACATTAAATGAGAGCCATAGTTTAATAGTTTAATCTATGGTTTAATCCATAGTCTATTATGTATTTTATCCTTTTTGTTGCTTCTTCTAATATGCCTTTCATTGTTTCCTCATTCTTATCTACTTCCTTTCTGAAAATTATAGTGGGAAGTGAGGGGGTTTTTTGGAAGACCTCTCCATTTTTAATGAGAAAACTGAATTAAAATACATTATATCATCTACTACTCTTTAGCATATAAATTGTGAATGAAGCCCCAGGACAAAATCAGAATTTTTCTTGTGGGCTCTCCAACAATGTAATTTATATTTGACTATTTTTTCCACATCATACCTTTTGTGGCTTCTTTCTAGTACATGCAGAAGTAACTCAATTCTCTGGACATTACTCTTTTCTAACATCACAGCAATCCTCATCTTCCTCCATATTCTGTATCACAATCACTATTCTGTGTTATAACTGTATGTGTATTTCCCGGATAACTGCTATATATTCACTCAATTTCTATCCACATGGACTGAGTCACCTGTTGGTGACATTTGGCCTATTAATGTTATCAAGTTTCACTGTCCTTAAGGCACAAAGCCATTATTCTAGCAGTGTAACCTGCTCCTATTCTGACATATTATCCTTTCATGGGTCCGATTTCTTTTTCAGAATTTTTTCCATTACCACCATGATGCTGGCAATACTGAGGAAGGGAGAAGGTAACCCAACTAAGCCAAGGCCACAATTCCTCAAAAGCAGTAGGGTCGGAGGGCTCCACTGTCTTCCAGCTGGAGCTGATAGCCCTTGAAGGCAGGAACATTCCTGCCCTGAATGTTGTGCACGGGAGGGGGTGGAGTATGTCTGCCTTACCTCTCCTACCTGCTTTCTCAGGACATTAGAAGGACTCTGTGAGGGACCAGCAGGGCTCACTGGTTTTTTGGCTGCTCTCCTGGGAGAGGGCTGGTGCTGCCTCGCTGATGCTGCTTCTCCCATCTGCTGCCCCAGGATCAGGTCGCCTCTTGGTGTTGCTTCTGTCTCACCAGCCCAGTTTCTGTATCCAGGTGGACCCTGCAGCAGCCCCCGTGGAGAGAGAGAAAAGAGCCCTGCCTGCACTGCCCAAGGAGCCAGCCTGTCAGCTTTTCCCCATCTCCTGCTGTTCCTGTACCGGATAAGTGACTCGCCCATTTCAGCAGCAAAACCAGGAGAACTTCATTCCTGCAGGACTTCCTGTTCCCCTACAGCTGTGACCACATCAAGGAAAAAATACACAGTGGGGGCAAAGTGGGGTAGGGTTTTTTTAGGTGATTTTTCGTGTAACTGTTTGTTCCTTTTTAATATATAAGTAAATAATTGTTGCTTCCTTTTTTTTTTATATTTTTGACTGAAAGCCTCTTGATTCGAAGGGTATAGGAAAGCAGAGGAGTTTTTCTTTTCCAGTCCAGGAAAGTTCCTATCTTCCCTGGAAGGTATTGTTCTAACCTGGGACAAAACCAATATTACAACTCCAGAATATTCACTGTGAAAGTATCCTAACTGAAATTCAGACACTCCAATCCATTTGTATTAGCTTATAAGGGTTTGATAGAAGCTTGAAAGAGTTTGTACAGAAGCACTTGCAGACCAAGTCTTGGTTTCATTATCTGGTTTTATGTCTCTGTTTAAATAAAACTGTCAGTTTGTTTCTTGATAAAACCTTGTAACATTTCTACCTGTTGCTCACTGAGGATTTTTTAAATTTTCTATCACAGAAGTCATCCTAAAGTACACATTTACTTGCATTGATTTATTTTTTCAAGTCTTTGGGTTAAGAGAGGACTGAGAAGCAGTAAAGAAGCAAGAGTTACTTGCTTCAACACCGTATCATGCAAATACAATTATGATGCTTCCAGACTCCATGATGATTTTTGCCTTCCAATGTGGTTCAGAAGGGACTTGGCAGGCTATATCTGAGGCTCAGAAACAGTTCACTTTGAGAGGAGATTCAAATTTCTAACTCTTCTGTGGAAGAGAAGCAGATAAAACTAGATGGTATGAAAAAGCCTGTTGGGAAAACTGGTCACCAATTATGACACAGTCTAGGTTGAAATTCTTCTGTCTGAAAGAAATGAAAGTCAGTCTGTTCCAAAAACTGTATTGAGAAGCCTCACTTCATTCTGCCCAAGTTCAGAGTTTTACTGTCACAAGATCAGGAGAAAAAGCCCACTAGTGATCATAGTCTAGTGGTCACACCTAATCCCTGGTAAACAAAAATATATAGGCAAGATCCCTCTTTACTGGTAAGAGGCTTGTAAAAAATTCCCACTGAAAAAGTGGTAGCTTCAAACAGAGGCTGTTCTTTCTCCCTTTAGCTCAGGATCTCTAACAATTATGAGGAATCCATGGAAAGCTAAGTGCTGCCAGAAGGACGAAAAGAGGAGGCGCTCACCCCAACAGGCTCTTCTCTGATGATAAGGGCATTCTCACTAGGTAAGGGCACTATGAGACCAAGTCTCTTCAGCTGGAGGCAACAATAACCATGTCCAGGTCTGCTACGTCTTTGATCAGGCACTGATTTCCCTTCTGAACTCAAAATGCACAGAAAACTTGGAGAACTTCTGTGAGCTCTTGTAATGCGCAGAATGAAAGAAACAGTTTACCAAAGATCTGTTCCTTCTCAAGTGCAAAGAACATATATTTATCTCCTATGACTGGATTCAAAAAGCAAAGCCAGATATTTTGAAGAAAGTCATTATGGTTTTATAGTCCTCATCAAAAAAGAGAGAACATACTTTTCCATCCTATCTTTAACATGTTAAAAATAATAGTATGAAATGGTATTTTAGTAACATGAAAACTAAAAGTTCAATAGATTCTCTTCACCTTTCTGATCTATGAAAATTCCTATAACTGTTTTGTTTGGGATTCTTCTCATTAATCCTGTTTGTCCCAGAGACTGTATCAGGTACCTTAATTGTTTTAAAAATGAGAAACTAGACCAGAGTCTAAAGGCCAGATAAAAAGAATTCAAGGCTAGAAGACATTAAAAACTCACTGTAGGCTTACATATATATATGTATATAAATATATATATATA
>VYZS01005547.1:5302-26353 GCA_013400695.1 Neodrepanis coruscans | reverse complement strand
AGGGGGTGGAGTATGTCTGCCTTACCTCTCCTACCTGCTTTCTCAGGACATTAGAAGGACTCTGTGAGGGACCAGCAGGGCTCACTGGTTTTTTGGCTGCTCTCCTGGGAGAGGGCTGGTGCTGCCTCGCTGATGCTGCTTCTCCCATCTGCTGCCCCAGGATCAGGTCGCCTCTTGGTGTTGCTTCTGTCTCACCAGCCCAGTTTCTGTATCCAGGTGGACCCTGCAGCAGCCCCCGTGGAGAGAGAGAAAAGAGCCCTGCCTGCACTGCCCAAGGAGCCAGCCTGTCAGCTTTTCCCCATCTCCTGCTGTTCCTGTACCGGATAAGTGACTCGCCCATTTCAGCAGCAAAACCAGGAGAACTTCATTCCTGCAGGACTTCCTGTTCCCCTACAGCTGTGACCACATCAAGGAAAAAATACACAGTGGGGGCAAAGTGGGGTAGGGTTTTTTTAGGTGATTTTTCGTGTAACTGTTTGTTCCTTTTTAATATATAAGTAAATAATTGTTGCTTCCTTTTTTTTTTATATTTTTGACTGAAAGCCTCTTGATTCGAAGGGTATAGGAAAGCAGAGGAGTTTTTCTTTTCCAGTCCAGGAAAGTTCCTATCTTCCCTGGAAGGTATTGTTCTAACCTGGGACAAAACCAATATTACAACTCCAGAATATTCACTGTGAAAGTATCCTAACTGAAATTCAGACACTCCAATCCATTTGTATTAGCTTATAAGGGTTTGATAGAAGCTTGAAAGAGTTTGTACAGAAGCACTTGCAGACCAAGTCTTGGTTTCATTATCTGGTTTTATGTCTCTGTTTAAATAAAACTGTCAGTTTGTTTCTTGATAAAACCTTGTAACATTTCTACCTGTTGCTCACTGAGGATTTTTTAAATTTTCTATCACAGAAGTCATCCTAAAGTACACATTTACTTGCATTGATTTATTTTTTCAAGTCTTTGGGTTAAGAGAGGACTGAGAAGCAGTAAAGAAGCAAGAGTTACTTGCTTCAACACCGTATCATGCAAATACAATTATGATGCTTCCAGACTCCATGATGATTTTTGCCTTCCAATGTGGTTCAGAAGGGACTTGGCAGGCTATATCTGAGGCTCAGAAACAGTTCACTTTGAGAGGAGATTCAAATTTCTAACTCTTCTGTGGAAGAGAAGCAGATAAAACTAGATGGTATGAAAAAGCCTGTTGGGAAAACTGGTCACCAATTATGACACAGTCTAGGTTGAAATTCTTCTGTCTGAAAGAAATGAAAGTCAGTCTGTTCCAAAAACTGTATTGAGAAGCCTCACTTCATTCTGCCCAAGTTCAGAGTTTTACTGTCACAAGATCAGGAGAAAAAGCCCACTAGTGATCATAGTCTAGTGGTCACACCTAATCCCTGGTAAACAAAAATATATAGGCAAGATCCCTCTTTACTGGTAAGAGGCTTGTAAAAAATTCCCACTGAAAAAGTGGTAGCTTCAAACAGAGGCTGTTCTTTCTCCCTTTAGCTCAGGATCTCTAACAATTATGAGGAATCCATGGAAAGCTAAGTGCTGCCAGAAGGACGAAAAGAGGAGGCGCTCACCCCAACAGGCTCTTCTCTGATGATAAGGGCATTCTCACTAGGTAAGGGCACTATGAGACCAAGTCTCTTCAGCTGGAGGCAACAATAACCATGTCCAGGTCTGCTACGTCTTTGATCAGGCACTGATTTCCCTTCTGAACTCAAAATGCACAGAAAACTTGGAGAACTTCTGTGAGCTCTTGTAATGCGCAGAATGAAAGAAACAGTTTACCAAAGATCTGTTCCTTCTCAAGTGCAAAGAACATATATTTATCTCCTATGACTGGATTCAAAAAGCAAAGCCAGATATTTTGAAGAAAGTCATTATGGTTTTATAGTCCTCATCAAAAAAGAGAGAACATACTTTTCCATCCTATCTTTAACATGTTAAAAATAATAGTATGAAATGGTATTTTAGTAACATGAAAACTAAAAGTTCAATAGATTCTCTTCACCTTTCTGATCTATGAAAATTCCTATAACTGTTTTGTTTGGGATTCTTCTCATTAATCCTGTTTGTCCCAGAGACTGTATCAGGTACCTTAATTGTTTTAAAAATGAGAAACTAGACCAGAGTCTAAAGGCCAGATAAAAAGAATTCAAGGCTAGAAGACATTAAAAACTCACTGTAGGCTTACATATATATATGTATATAAATATATATATATATATATACACACATATAAAAATATACAAAATTTCAAAGTGATCTTGAAATAGCTTCTGTGACTTCTTCAAAATTTCTTAAAAATTGAGGTAGCTACAATTAATGTATGATGAAACAAAATGAACACTTGTGTAACAATAATCTTTTTCATGGAATCATAAAATCATTAAGATTGGAAAAGATCTACAAGATCATCAAGTCCAACCATTAATCCAGCACTGTCATCTTTACCACTAAACCATGTCCTCAAAAGCCACATCCATACATTTTTGGATCACTTCCAGGGATGGCAATTCCATTACCCTGAGAAGCCTGTTCCAATGCTTGAAAATTCTTCTAGTGGAGAAGTTTTTCCCGATATCCAATCTAAACCTCCCCTGGCACAACTTGAAGTGGTTTCCTCTTGTCCCAGCAGTTGTTACTTGGAAGAAGAGACTGACCTCCACCTTGCTACATCCTCCTGTCAGGTAGTTGTAGGGAACTATGAGGTCCCCCCGAGTCTCCCTTTCTCCAGCCTAAACACCTCCAGCTCCCTCAGCCACTCTTCATAAGACCTGTGTTCCAGACTCTTCACCAGCCTCACTGCTCTTCTCTGGACACACTCCAGCACTTCAAAGTCCTTCTTGCAGCAAAAGGCCCAGAACTGAACACACTGGTGCAGCCTCACCAGTGCCAAGTTCAGGGGGATGATCACTGCCCTGGTCCTGCTGGAACACTATTTCTGGTATGTTTCCAAGACACCTCCAACCTTTTGCCTATAGTGGTGGTGCTCTAGGTATTCCTCCAGTAGAGAAAACCTTCTGGAGAAACAAGTGTTAAGTTCCATAGCTTGTAGGCATTCCTGTACCCAGACACACAGCAGCCATGGCAGGAGGCACAGTTGGGCACACAACTGAATGTTTCTTGTAATTACCATCTGCCCAAATGCAGGTGTCTCACACATATATCCTCCTCTGGGATAAGATGCACATTCAGCAAACGAGGCAGAGCCTCAGCATTCTGGTGGCAACAGAAGGGAAACAGGTCTCCTGGGCCAGAAGGAACCACAGCATGATCTGTGATGACTAGTTGTGGTCTGTAGCCTACCCTCCCGCCTAGTCCAAAAGAGAAGACAAAAAATGCTAGCTGTTGACTCTGGGAATTGCTTTGGTAAAATAACTACTCCTAAACCAGAACACTGCTAAAAGAAAATTTTGCATCCTTTTAAAATAAGCAATCTACAAAAAGATGCAGTCTTCCCTGAATGTAATTAAAACTTCCTCTTCTCCAAGGAGTCCACAGATACTTTGTGACTCCAGCTTACTAAAGATATTTTGGCACCTGACAGGGACCAGCTCCCTGGAGAGGCACAGGGAACACTTCACTCCATATCACAGCTTCAACATAACATCATCAGTCTGACCAGACAGCCAAACCTGGTAATACCTGTGAGCAGCTGTATCTGTCATTTGTTATTTATCTAAGTGTGTGTGTGTGCAGGACCTTGCAGAAGTTACTGGGGCACTCAATGCTAACACCGGAAACAGGTAGAAGATGATAATGCTGGTCTCTTAAAAGCCCCAAAACTAGTGACTCTAGGCAGATTAGNTCCCACCTTCCCCTTCACAGTCTTCAGGGCATGCAGCCCTCAGGAGGCACGACACAAACAATGTCAAGAAAATGCTGGTAGAGCAGGCTTACTATATCATCCCAAGCACATTATATTATTTTTTAACGGGTTTTCTGGTTTACCACAAACATAGTAAAAGATGACCACATGTTTAAAATGCCATCCTCATACTATAAATCTCATATATATATATATATATATATATACACCCATATAAAAATCACACACATGTATTTAAATTAAGTATCAAAAGAAATTGTGGTTACTTGTTTTTGAGAAACCAAACACCACACAGGAAGGCCACCATGGCAGTATGCAATCGAATGTTTCACTCATAACTTGCAGATGCAAAGCCATTCTTCACAACTCACTCATTAAGCAGCATTGAAAGAAAGGCCAATGACCAGAGTAGAAAGCACTGATGTCTTACACAAATTTAGTGCATGTGGTAAGCAGTATATAGCAGAATTTCCCTTTAAGCCAGTAGGACATATACAGGCTTATGCATACCGTGTAGTTTCACACATCTCACTTCAGGGTTTATCAACTCTGGGACCTTATCTCATTGCTGCTAATGGCAAATTGTCACTTTAAAAGTACTTTTAATTCCTTAAAGGCAGATACAGAGCAAAATTATCAAACTATCTTAGTACACAGTTGCAAAACTTTAGTGTAAAGTCAAATTGTAATTCAGATAAGAGTATGCCAAGCTGTGCCCGGCACTGCTTGCAGAATTTCAAAAGAATTCTCAGTCAGAAGCCCAGGAGCCACAAACTGAAACACAGGCTACTCATGTTTTCTTAGCACAGCTAAGTTTTAGCTAAATAGAATGTTTCAGGAAATAAAGCACGAGGTGCTTTCTTACAGACCAGGTAAAACCTGTTACTGGAATTTAGGTGACTGACAAGTAAAAGAAATTGTAGCCTGAGCAAAGCAGTGCATGGCAGATCCCTAAATACTGGATTTTAGTTTTGGTTGTGCTATGCAAACCCATAAATATTGTTCAGAAGAGGATATTCACCTGATGAAAGGACATGTGCTTCCTTTGAAGACCAAAGAAACAAGAAGCACAGAAATGACAAACCCATAAATATTGTTCAGAAGAGGATATTCACCTGATGAAAGGACATGTGCTTCCTTTGAAGACCAAAGAAACAAGAAGCACAGANGGGGATGATCACTGCCCTGGTCCTGCTGGAACACTATTTCTGGTATGTTTCCAAGACACCTCCAACCTTTTGCCTATAGTGGTGGTGCTCTAGGTATTCCTCCAGTAGAGAAAACCTTCTGGAGAAACAAGTGTTAAGTTCCATAGCTTGTAGGCATTCCTGTACCCAGACACACAGCAGCCATGGCAGGAGGCACAGTTGGGCACACAACTGAATGTTTCTTGTAATTACCATCTGCCCAAATGCAGGTGTCTCACACATATATCCTCCTCTGGGATAAGATGCACATTCAGCAAACGAGGCAGAGCCTCAGCATTCTGGTGGCAACAGAAGGGAAACAGGTCTCCTGGGCCAGAAGGAACCACAGCATGATCTGTGATGACTAGTTGTGGTCTGTAGCCTACCCTCCCGCCTAGTCCAAAAGAGAAGACAAAAAATGCTAGCTGTTGACTCTGGGAATTGCTTTGGTAAAATAACTACTCCTAAACCAGAACACTGCTAAAAGAAAATTTTGCATCCTTTTAAAATAAGCAATCTACAAAAAGATGCAGTCTTCCCTGAATGTAATTAAAACTTCCTCTTCTCCAAGGAGTCCACAGATACTTTGTGACTCCAGCTTACTAAAGATATTTTGGCACCTGACAGGGACCAGCTCCCTGGAGAGGCACAGGGAACACTTCACTCCATATCACAGCTTCAACATAACATCATCAGTCTGACCAGACAGCCAAACCTGGTAATACCTGTGAGCAGCTGTATCTGTCATTTGTTATTTATCTAAGTGTGTGTGTGTGCAGGACCTTGCAGAAGTTACTGGGGCACTCAATGCTAACACCGGAAACAGGTAGAAGATGATAATGCTGGTCTCTTAAAAGCCCCAAAACTAGTGACTCTAGGCAGATTAGCAATTGTTTTCATTGACAGTGGCAATAACAACTCAGTAAAAATGCAAAGAAAATACAAAGTATTAGCCTAAAGAAGTAATAACATCCTTACCAGATGCTCCTACACCAAAGATTTCCTGTTCATTAATACAATTTTTCCTATTCTGCATCTGCAAAACACACACATGGTGGATGCACAAGAAGATTCCTCTTTCCTCATTTCATCTATTATTCAACAAAATATTCTGCAGTTTTAATTTTGGCAATATGTAATTACTAATGCCTATATGGCTATGCAGGGATATTTTCTTGTTTTCCGTTTATCGTATGTAAATACCTGCAGAAAACACAAATGCAGTTACTAGTAGACTGACACGTTTATTGATGAATCTTTCTGTTTACAAGCAACACGAAACAATCATTGCCACTAAAAGTAAAGGCAATGTTCCTATATTTTTAAACTGAAAAGGCTTAAAAATATATTTACAATATTTATTACCTTCTTTCTACGATATTGTGTATTCGATAGTGTTGATAAGTGCCTCTTTCCTTTGCACATAACTGTACTAGTGTACCTTTCCCAGATGGGCAACTAACAAGCAAACAGACAAGTCATTGTCAGACTGGCTTCTTGGGCCTTCCACCAACATTTCTTTTATCTTCAAGTAAGTGAAGAAAAAAGAAAGGAGAGCTGGAATAATATTCAGTATCTGCCCTCCAACATCTTCACAACAAGCATTAAACATAATTGCCCAATAACAGTTGGTATGGTTCCCGGAAAGGTCAGCACAAATCCCACCTTCCCCTTCACAGTCTTCAGGGCATGCAGCCCTCAGGAGGCACGACACAAACAATGTCAAGAAAATGCTGGTAGAGCAGGCTTACTATATCATCCCAAGCACATTATATTATTTTTTAACGGGTTTTCTGGTTTACCACAAACATAGTAAAAGATGACCACATGTTTAAAATGCCATCCTCATACTATAAATCTCATATATATATATATATATATATATACACCCATATAAAAATCACACACATGTATTTAAATTAAGTATCAAAAGAAATTGTGGTTACTTGTTTTTGAGAAACCAAACACCACACAGGAAGGCCACCATGGCAGTATGCAATCGAATGTTTCACTCATAACTTGCAGATGCAAAGCCATTCTTCACAACTCACTCATTAAGCAGCATTGAAAGAAAGGCCAATGACCAGAGTAGAAAGCACTGATGTCTTACACAAATTTAGTGCATGTGGTAAGCAGTATATAGCAGAATTTCCCTTTAAGCCAGTAGGACATATACAGGCTTATGCATACCGTGTAGTTTCACACATCTCACTTCAGGGTTTATCAACTCTGGGACCTTATCTCATTGCTGCTAATGGCAAATTGTCACTTTAAAAGTACTTTTAATTCCTTAAAGGCAGATACAGAGCAAAATTATCAAACTATCTTAGTACACAGTTGCAAAACTTTAGTGTAAAGTCAAATTGTAATTCAGATAAGAGTATGCCAAGCTGTGCCCGGCACTGCTTGCAGAATTTCAAAAGAATTCTCAGTCAGAAGCCCAGGAGCCACAAACTGAAACACAGGCTACTCATGTTTTCTTAGCACAGCTAAGTTTTAGCTAAATAGAATGTTTCAGGAAATAAAGCACGAGGTGCTTTCTTACAGACCAGGTAAAACCTGTTACTGGAATTTAGGTGACTGACAAGTAAAAGAAATTGTAGCCTGAGCAAAGCAGTGCATGGCAGATCCCTAAATACTGGATTTTAGTTTTGGTTGTGCTATGCAAACCCATAAATATTGTTCAGAAGAGGATATTCACCTGATGAAAGGACATGTGCTTCCTTTGAAGACCAAAGAAACAAGAAGCACAGAAATGGTGGCCAAGCTAGTAAACCCTTAGAAGGGTTGAGAAAACTTTATTCCTCTCAATGCAGTACTTCTAGGACTTAGCCTAAGTTGCCACACTGGACTGCTAGGCCAACACACTTAACAGTCCTGCTGAGCAACGTATGCGACTATTCTCACTCAGAGTAAAATATGCAGTACAATATGAAAACTAAGGTGAAAAATCCTTTCCAGGAAAAGTTGAAAGACATTACCTCAATTCTCAAAAGTGCTGCAAGTTATACAGTATGTTTAACTTGTCACTTTAAAAGCCTGTGATGTTCCAAGTAAAATATATTTTTATAATCTATACTATCTTTTCTCTATGCAACTCCATTGTTGCATATATCTATATATATGTATATACCTATTTTACAGTTAAGGCAGAATAAAAATGATCAACTTCTCTCTCTCTTTAACTACCCAACTCTAGTAATAAGTAGAACACTTGTTCAAACAATTATACAGGGAGAAGCTGGGGATTGTGGAAAATGGGGGGGGGAGGGGAACCATATCACATTTTGTTTAGAAGTGCCTTTAAATTTTGCCTTATTTAACAGATCAGCCAATTGAGTGGAAACGTTCTGATCCACAAATTCTATTTGCTTCTGCAATCTGTTTACAGGCCCATTTCTCTGTAGTGACTCCAAAATGCTGTTCTATTCTTTCAAGATAAGTACACAATCAAAACATATGTAAAGCAGCAGAGAAGGAAGTCCTCATGTAAAACTCACAAAAATTCCTTAATGGCTTGCCTTTTATGATTTTGTTTTGATATTAAAAAATTCAAACAATGAAATGAGACATACAAGACCCGAGTACCCCCTCAGTAACATACAAATGTAAATCTTACACATGAAGGCTGAACTGCAGAGACATCATACAGAAACAGCTGACACACTACGCTGGTATGTGTAACATGAAGACATGGCAAATGGGACTGTGCTAAAAAGCAGGTTGAGTTCATCCATACAGGCCTCCTGCATTTATAATTTGTTGGCTTTCATGACACTGAGGGCCTGCAGTACCAGGCTATGAATACTCTGGAAGAAAATTAAGTACAGAGACTCTAGCAAGCAGAAGTGCTGTAAGTGAGCCGTGAGATAACTTCTTACCCTTTGAAAAATAGCTCTTTAAGATAAGATGCCTCAGAACTGCTAGAGAGAAGCTGAAACATTCCAAGTGTAAAAAACTTTTGCCTCTCAGACAAAAAAATTAGGCATGGGCATGAGCCCAAGTCAATCCAGATGAGAGTAAAGCAATAGAAAGAACACCACTTGAGTAAAAACTATAAAGGAATTAATCACTCTCCACTGTGAACACTGTAGCTGGGGGAGAAGACTTGCACAGAGTCCACACCAGCAACATGAGTCATTAAACATGCTCTTACCCATATTCCACGATGACAGCAGATCACAATTTGGACTACAGGAAGAATAAAAATGTATTAACAACTTAAAAGCACTGAAATCAAGACAGTAAGTACCAAGGAGGCTCTGGGTTCACCACTAAGAGAGTATAGTTAAGAGGCTGCTTGGTCAGCTTGTCTCTGGAGCAAAGTGAGCTTGAAAGGTGCCACGACACAGTGTGAGCACATCTGGATGACTTGCAGTTAAGCACAGTCAAGACACGAGGAAAAGGTACAGACTGTTAGCTCACTCTCTGAAGACCTACTGCAAACAGGGTGATTAGATTTTAAACAAGAGTGAAAATATACGCACTTTATCCTAACAAAATCTATTGCATAATTCCAGCCTTCATTGTGGTAATAGCAGGAAGCTCTAATTTCACCAGTCAAATCCAATGAAATATTACTAGAAAGATAATGCTGCAAGTTAAAAGCAGACAGAAAAAGCACTGGGAAATTTATTTAACTAAAGTGTTATAAAATGAAGTTACACTTAAGGAAAAATAAACATTTTCAATCTTCTTCATATTCAGCAATGTTTTTAGGAGCAAAATCCAAGTATTTTTCTGTGTCTTTCTCAACTCATCATCTATTCATTCTGAATAAAGCAAAAAGCCTACTACCAAAAGACACTGAAGTTTAATGCAATACATGTATTATTTTCCTCACCTTCAGTAAGATGGAATACTTAATTGCACAACTCTTCTTTTATGAGAGTTTAAAAGTGTAATCAGGGTATGTATAGGCCTTATTGTGCTAAAGGGAAAAAATTTGCCTTGCAGTCATCTTGGCATCACAATGTATCATTAGCAATTGCTGATTTTAGCTTTTAACAGTGACTATAGCTGTATCACTTCATGATGCTGACCTCTGTTTTTCTGAATGAATTAAGAGGAAGAGAAAAACGTGGCTTCCACTAAGCTTCCATTCCAGCACAGGAAATCCTGTGTGGTTAGATACAGTATGTGTCATGCTCAGAGATTTCATTCTACTCCCCTTTAAAAAGTCAACATAAGCAGCATGTCACAGGAAATTCGTCCTTATTTGCAGTAGTTCATAGGACAAGGCTTCTTTGGAAACAAGGTCAGCATGAATAGAGCATTGCTCCCTTATCACTGCTAAGCAGCTGCATTGAGGATGCAAGACACAATGCTGCACCCTGTCCCTGAATACCTCTTTTCATAAACTTTAAGCATATGCAGCTCAAGCAGTTAGAAGTTCCTTTGTACTTTTTTGAGATTTTTATATCACATACTTTCAAAAAAATATTTAAAAAAAATCTACTGAGCAACTTTAAGTTAAACTCCACCTTAAAAAAAAATAAATCCAACATCCAACTATATTCAAACAGAAAGCACCACACAGCAAGGCTGATAAAATTGAAGTACAGATGTTTAGCCACCTCTTCGGAAACATGGTGCTTAGTTCCAGCTCCCCTTGTGATTTAATATGTTCAAGGTTCAATGTATTCTTTCAAGGTATTATTGTAAGTCTCTTACTCTTTGCAACTCCTCAGTTTTATGTAAAGCTCTAGCTGTAATTAACCATTTAGCTTCATAAGCAATTTATACAGGAATTATATGCCTAAAGAGTGAAAGCAAATTCCAGTTTTTCCTGATATAAACCACTCATAAAGCATGCAGTTTTCCCCTGTGCCAGTGAGACTACTCTCAAGTACACTGATGAATAAGGTGCTGCTAATTTCTGTCAAGAGAATGCCCTGAAAGGTTTGCATTGGTAACAACAGTGCCTGAAATGTTTGCATTATTTTTGCACATTTTTTAAAGGAAGTCAACAGATGGAGGGAAAACAGCTTTAAAAGTAGCAGCAGTTTATCACACAGAACTATCTAACTCATGGTAACCAATAGTAGACACCCCAAAACCACTGGAAGACACTTAAAACTAAGACAATCCCTCAGTAGCCAGAGAGTCAGTGGGCATGGTCCATCCACTGCATTAATTCAGCACTCTTGGCAAAGAGATGCAGAAACAGCATTCTTGTTCTCATCCTGCAGACTCTTTGATTAAGAATTTAGATGGGGGAGCTCAGAGGTGAGACTCTGCCAGCATTCCTCAGGCAAAAGGGCAGCAACAGCCACCTTTGAGACACAGTATGCAAAAGGAGTGAACATAAGGGAAGCATCACAGAGCAGTGAGAAATGGTCCTAGCAGTTAAAATAAATTGCAGGCTGAGGCATACAGCAATATGCAGTACCCTGGCCACACTGCATTTCAGTCCCATTTGAGCTGAGCAACTCCACAAGTATTTTCCAGAGGAGGTATATAAAACCAGCAAACATAAACCTGTTATCAACAGGTTTGTCTTCCTAGTTTTCTGGCTGCAGACCCCCTTAGAAGTAGTTCAAGAACTCCCAAGTGTCCTCACACTGAAAGTGCTCATATAGCAACAGCTGCAAGCTGATGAAGTCTAGGATCTTGTCTGCTCCTGGCTAGGCTGGAATGCTGAACCATCACTCAGCCTCCTAGACAGCAGGAAAATGGTCTGAGTGAACACAATTACCTGGCGTACAATCTCTCCTTTTCTTCTGAAGAAAAGCCATAATGCAGGATAAGCTATTGGAAATTGGTGTCTTGAATGAAATGATGATGGTAATAACCAGCAGATGGAACACTTGCCAGATGTTTTAAATCTGTTGTGGAATGTGATACCTCTCTACAGGTGATGCAGGTGTTTTCAACTATATCATCAGATAAGGTAAAAAATCCTACACTGTTCCAGGGGGTCATGAACATCCAGAAGACATTTTACAATCTGCAAAAAAGTTACTGTAGAGTCTGCTGTGCGTAGAATCACAAACTTGATTTTACAAGTATCTTCTAAAAGAAATGGTACGGGATAAGAAAGTTTTAATAAAAAGGCTAGGACAGTAAGAAAATGCATTTAAGCAGGTACTTGGTAGAATATTCCTAAGATATCAGGACAATGTAAATGTGATAATTTTTCAGGGTGAACAGCAATACATCAGCTTTGCCCTGATGTGCAGAGTAGTAACTCCTCACAAAGAAGGAAAAGTTCTCTTCAGGTATCCAAAACTTAAGCCTCTTCATTTTTTTTTCAAGGTATTGACTTTAACTTAAACCTCAATACAATTTTTTGCAGCCAGTACAATGTATTTAATAACTTAACACCTGTGAGATAACTAATAGTATAGATTTCCATTAAATAGCAATGTAAAGGCCAAAAAGAAAATACCACAAGACACATAACCCTTAGATCTTTTAACAGCTTATTTGGATTTGCTGTTCCATCTAAATTTACAGTTCTATTGGAAACCAGACAAAGAAGGTACAACCAGTCCAAATGTAGCAGGAACTACTTCCTCAGCAGAGCACACTATACAGAGTTTTTTCCTTCATTCTTAGAAATCCGACTCTGTGTGCAAAGCCAGAAAACATCATCTTGAAACGCGGTAAGTACTTGTGTTGCTGCAATTCATGGACAAGTCACTAAGATCCTCTGCTTGACTCCAGTGCATTTGACAAGGCAAGACCTTTATGTCTTTCTGGACATGAAGCTAAACTAAAGCTGCAAAGGGAGGTTGGGGTGCTACCTCTGTTCTGAGAGCGACTATGGAAAATCCGAAACAGTTTTTTCAGTATTACTCAAACTAGTAATAAAACCTGACCAGTTCACTGATGGGTTGTTTACCCGTAACTGGTAAGGACCCAGAACATCAAACCAATCAGAGTCAGAAAAGCCCTTTCACGCATCAGGTGAGGTGCCAGGACTGCCTGGCACAGCGACAGCTGAAGCAGCTATGGCTGGTTCCACCTTGCATTGGAGGGGTCAGGCTCTGGGATCACATCACTCAAGTGTCATGCCCAGCACTCTCTGCTCCCATTCCTCAGAGCTCCATAGCCAATAGCCTGTTTTTGCACAAGGTTTCAATTTGTAAAATCTGTACTGTTTGGCTCAATCACATTTACTGCTTATTCTACCAACACCTGTTACATCAGAAACAATAGGGAAAAGCTTCTGCTTGAAAAATACACAGCATAAGCTATACCCACATACTAGCTATGAGAAAGGAAACCACAAGTCTAGAAACCACTGCTTAAACAGGACATAGCTTCCAGGAAGTCATTATTGAGAAATTCTAATAATTTACGTCATGTTTGTTTGAGGAATTATTTGCATACAGTATACTATAAGGCAGAAATGGAAAAACAATACCAGAGTTGAGACCAAGCAAGGGAGCAGAAAGCATGACCATAAATGCAAGGACATATTGATCAAAGTTATTAAGAAGGACTACTTACACAAGTGACTCAGCTTTAGGTCAGTACCAAATTACTTTCAGTTCTTACAAAATCTGAAAATCATCAGTACTCATCTCTTCCCTGGCAAAAAGTCTCATTCTTTAGATTACCTTGTTAATAATCAAGACAGAAGAAAGCTGGAAGTTTCTTTCTGGAACAGTCAAATCCATCCCTATGCAAGTGATTTTCATCTTAGGGGAAAAATACTCCTGTTTTTCAAATCTATCTTCGGCAGAGAAGTATTTCATTCTAGTGATTGCAAACTGAAGTACATTACCAGGTTCATTACCTCTCACATGTAGAAATACACTCTTCTGTGACTTACAGCTGTCTGGCTAAGATATTTCATGGAGCACCAGACTGCCAGGCCAGAGGAAGGGACAAAACAAACCAACCAACCAACATTCACGTACTCAGAGATCTATGAAATTCCAGGGGCAACGGGCCACTAAGAAATTACTGAGGGCCTTGGGGGGCTGAAAAATTCCACTATAGCACAGAAGGCTATCCAACGGACAGCTTCAGTGGAGAATGGGGGGAAAAAACTTCCAAAACAAACCAGTCCACCCCAACCCCCCCATACCATTCAATTACTTCAATAATTGAAGTAAAGTTTCTAAAAACATTATAGGGTGAATCATTCAACTGGTCTCCAGAGAAGCTTGTTATTTCCTATTCAGGAACACACATCCATTTCATCACTGTGGTCACTTCAACTTTAAGGGTTCCTTTGCCAGTGGTAAAAGGTTCCCATACAATAGGAATCAGCTTTACTGCTTTTTATTGTTCTTTCAGGCAAGAACTATTTTAATCTCATCAGAACTTTCTCCAGGCTGTTAACAAACAGGCAGGTCATATGGCAGAGGCTTTCACTTCACCGTATAAGAAAAGGAAGAAAACGGTACTTAGAAAATGGAAGTAGGAAAATGGAAAAAACAGTTCTGTTTAAATATAAACAAACCAAAAAGCATATCCACATAAAAAAGACTTGGAAGATTCACTTACTAGCTCTAAAACCTTACATTTTTATAGCATGAAAAGCAAGGTATTTGGTACTTGGTTAACCAAGTTACACAACTCAGACAACTGGCCAAGCTCTTTTAACCTATGTAAGGACACTAACATTTTAGGATTAAACACAGAAATGTGGCAATTAAGGCCTCAGATGTTTTTAACAGTCAAAGAGATTTTCCTCTAATGGAATTATGAAACAGAAGTGTGCCATATTAACAAGCTTGCATTTACTGCTGTCAGTATTAGACCTCCCAGTACAGCCATCATCCAAATAATCAATAAAAATACTTTGCAAAATGCCACTCTGATATTAGTCGGAGTTACTCAATCAAGGAAAGATCTCTAAATTTAGGAATAAGAGCAGCATTTTTCAGCATGGAAACTGGTTTGTCAACAACCATTCTTCTCCTGCACAAAACCTCCAACAATGCCAGCTCAGAGCAACACAGGCTTTATTTATTGGCAGGAAAAAAGGCGTCCCTTTGTACCATCAGTTTTGTGCCCTTTAAATAGCAGCTCCGGTGGTAGTTTAGTGTGGACAATCGCAGTGACCATCTGTGACTAGGAGACAGTTTGATAGCTGCAAGGATAACTTAGGTTCAGCATCACCACATCTTGCCCTGCTGAGTCTTTCATATGGCTTTGAAAAACTTAATGAAAATGGATACATTCAAAGCTGAATAAAAAGAGGTCTCAACAGGCTTGACCCTAAAGCTAAACAATGGAACTGTAATGTCGGCACCATTGTAGCAACACGACAGATGTAGGTCGTGTTGGCTTTCATTCGTAGCTGTGACTGATAGCTTGCAATTTGCTGACAAGACGTCTAGTTTCCACTTTCATTTGGTTTGCACAAATTTCAAGGGCTCAATTAAGATGAAAGATTCAATTTTTGGTTTTTTTTTTTTTTGATTGTCCACAGAAGAAATTCTTGCAAAGACTGTAGTCAGCATGTGTCACTGACCTAGGGACATTCTTATACTAAATGCACCCTGCGGAGTTTATTCTAAAATTACTCAATGCAAGATTGGTTTAAAAAGTTTAGAGAAGAATATTACTGCTTAACCAAAAAGGTTAATTCACAAAATCTTTAGTATCAGTGCAGTACATAGCTTTAATAACTATATACTAGTATTCTCCTGCTTTATTTATGTAATCTAAGTTGTATGAAATTTTGTTAATTAGCTCCATAAATCCATCCACCATAATCACACGTTCCCTGCCAGTACATCCTCACCATATGATCTGTCCTAATTGGATCAATGTGAGAAACTGATTTATATTGGAGCTGAGGAAAAACAAGCAACCCAAATCTCCTAATCTACACAGATTACTTGAAGACCAATCATGTGAAGTTTTACAAGAACCCATCATTCTCTGCTCTTCCTGGACAGTGCAGTTTCATAGATTATGCAATGGCAGCAGAGCCCATGTTAGAGCTGCCCTGGTATGTCCAAAAGTCTCTAGAAGAGAAGCACTGAAAACCATGACAGCAACCGATTCTTAATTACCTTCACTTTGTAGCCCACCCCCTCTCTCTGTACCACTTTCTGTGTTTGGGTAGGTGAGCAGGCAAAAAGTTGGCAGACCCTAAATCACTGGATAGATAAAGCCAACAGGAAAGCTTACTGGGTCATTCTCCTGCAGGCAGGATAAATGGTGCAATTTTGCACAGAAACCTTTTCCAGGCTGCAGGCACATGATGTCCTAACTGACATCAGAGATATGTGGTATCCCCCGAGGTCCATACTGGGACCAGTGTTATTTAGTATCTTCATTAATGACACATATGAAGGGATCGAGTGCTCCCTCAGCAAATTTGCAGATGACATCAAGCAGAGTGGTGCTGTTAACACACCTGAAGGATGGAATGCAGTGAGACTGTGGATCTAAATCTTACTTCATTAATCATTTGGGTCAGAACAAACCAGCTGACGTGTGTGTGCATGTGGCAGAGCCAGAAGCCTGCAAGCTGCATGGCTCGACTTGGAGCACGTGGCTGGCCCTGCTGCAAAGCTTATGGTTCAAGACGGCCGAACCACATGGCCCAAGATTTATGGGACTGGCCCCAAGGCCTGCCTGGCATCCTGCCCGGCATCCTGCCCACACCACACCCCTGGAGCTGCGGCACCATCTCTCGGACTAGGAAGGCACTGAATGGTCAGAGGACCAGCTGTCCTGCCTGGGGAGTGGCCACAGTAGCCAAACCATATTTAAGCAGCTGCATGAGGACTGCACAATGCCGGAAGGAGAGAGAATGAGTGTAAGTCAGCTGAGGCCTGGGAGTTCGCCCTGCTGCCTGAAGATCCGGCAACACGTGACTCATGGTGACTATTCTCCTCTTTCTCCTTTTAATTTCTTCACTGTTTCTTTCTCTTTTCCTCACTCTTTTAACCTCTTTTCCTCCTCTATGCTTTTTTTTCTCTTGTGGGTAACTTAAAATCAGAGAAACTTGTACTGTACTAAGCACAGTTACTGATTGCTTTAAATTGAATGTTTTTGTGGACTGTGTCTTTGTTTCCTAACACTCTAGTGTAACACTTTTAATGATACTTTTCACTGAATTGTATGGAGTTGGTGTTTGCTAACGCTTTAGCATAATGTCTTTCCTTGGTTGCAAGTCTGTTGATTTTTTTTCCTGTAAGGCGTATTTTCTCACTAAAGTAAAAGAAATTCTCTAAGAGAAAGTGTGGCACTGTTTTCTCTGGGCACTAATCATAGGTAACAATGAATCTAAAGGTTTTAAAGGGCTCAGGAATGGTCTGCCCTTATGAGCAGAAAGGCAAGCAAAAGTGGCAGGAGGCCTGAACAGATGAACAAGAAGCTCTTGTCAAAATTCAAACATAAGAAGAAGGCATATGAGAGGAGGCAACAGGGACAGATGACCCATGAAGAATATAAAGACGCAAGCACATAAAGAGCAAGGTAGGAAAGTCAAGGCTTGTCTAGTGTTTCACCTGGCTAGGGACATGAAAGACAAAAACAAGGGCTTCTGCAAGTGAACAACAAAAGGAAGACGAGGGAAAATTGTGAGGCCACTGCTGAATGGAGCAGTGAGCATGGTGACAAAGGACAGAGAAAATGCAGAGATGTTCAATGACATCTTCACTTGGGACTTGAGTGGCAAGATTTGCCTTTGGCTTTCTCACATTCCTGAGACCTATGGGAAAGTTAAGAACAACCTTATCCTTGGTACAACTGAATGAATCTAGCAAAACTGGATGTACCTAAGTCCACCAGGCTTGATGGGATACACCCATGAATGCCAAGAGCTGGATAATGCCCATTACAAAGCAACTCTTGATTATCTTCAAAAGCTCACAGCTATTAAGAGAGGTTACTCAGGACCAGAAAAAAAACAAATGCATCTACTATCCTCAGGAAAGAAAAGGAGAAAGATCCAGGAGCTACAGTTCAGCCAGTTTCACCAGGACCTCCAGGAAGGTGAAGGAGAAAGTAATTCTGGAAATAGTTTCCAAACGTGTTAAAAATCAGGCTTGACTAAAATGCCAACCTTCTACAATGAGATGATTCCTTCAGCAGATGAGGGAAGAACGGTGGATATTGTCTACCTTGAGTTTAATAAGGCTTTCAGCACCGTTTGTCTGTAACACTATCATGGAAAAACTGATAGAAGTATGAGCTAGATGAACAAACAGTGGGATGGAATGAAAACTGATTGAATTGTCAACCTCAAAGTTTTACCATCAGCAGTATGATGTGCAACTGGATGTCAGTCATACCAGTCAGTGGCATACTCCAGGGACTGATACTGGGGCCAGTACTCTTTAACATCTTCATTAAGGACCCGGATGACTGGTCAGGGTGCATCCTCAGCAACCTACACATAATAAAAAAATGAGAAGAGCAAGTTGGCAAAGAGCAAATGGTTGCGCTGCCATTCAAAGGGACCTCAACAGGCTGAAAAAATGGGCAGATGTGAACCTCAAAGTTCACCAAAGGGAAAATCAGAATCCTGCACCTGCAAAGGAACAGGCACCAGTACTGTACACAGTACTGGCTGGAAAGAAGCTTGGCAAAAGACAAGACTTGATGGACACCAAGCTGAACATGAGTCCACAAGGTATAATTGCAGCAAGGAAGGCCAACAGCCTCCCGGGTTGTGCTAGGAAGACATTGCCAGCAGGTCGAGGTGTCTTTACTCAGAACTGGTGAGAGGTTATCTGCAGTGCTGTGTCCAGTTCTGGGCTCCCAGTACAATGAATGTCATAGAGTGAGCTCAGCAAAGGACCACAAAAATGATTAAAGCACTAGACCATTATTCATCCTGAAGAAAAGGTTCAAGGTGCACCTTAACAAAGAGTAAAAATATCTAAGGGGGTACGGAGGGAATGAAAAGAGCCAGACTCTTCTCACCAATGCCCATGGGAACTAAAAGAGGCAACGGGCACTAACTGATATTCAGGGAAAAAAAGACTCCTCTAAATTTCTACTCTCAAGTTACTAATATCTCCCTTACATGAGGTCACCGTACTGATTCTTGTGACAAGCAAGAACCAGTCATAATCAAATCAGGCAACAGGAAGAGCCATTTAGTAGCACATTCTATAAATGCAACCCAATGTCCCTGCCTCTCCTTCCTGCTAAAGAATCCCACATGCCAGCTGAGGTTGTTCCAAGGGAGGCGGGACAATGGCTTAATCTGGGGTGCAGTAAAGGGGATGCAAGATATGGGTCAGAGCAGGAGATTTAAGTAAGTTTCAAGTATGCTGCTACTAAGAAGCACCCTCTACACCTCCACAACTAAGATGCACTATGTTCTGCACTTGAACGGAACTTACTGCTCACCCAGTAAAACCGAAATGTTACATTTCTAGAACAGTCCACAAAATAAAGTTTTGAGCAAGGAAGATCACATCAGTTATTTAACATAAATGGCTATGTCCTTCCTTTCCAAAAGCCTGACCAGAAGTCCAATGAAGTCACCGGCTGCTTTCTTCTGAACTTAGCAAGTTTGGTTAGGTTCTTTAAAGGGATATGGATTTGCTCTGGAAAGCATTCTCTTGACAGAAAAGAGCAGAAAGCTGTAAAATACCCAAAGAGATAAGCAGCTAGGGAAATGAACTACCTTGGGGCACATCTGAGAGCTCTTCTACTCAAACAAGGAGTAGAACCAATCATTTCCCAGACAATGGCAGTCTTTTGTCATTAATGGATTTAGCATTTAAGCTTCAGAGGACAGGCACAGGACAGATGGCCAAAGCTTCATCATAACTATCTTTCTGAGGTGTTTCTTTAAAAAACTCATTTAAGACAGGAGAATATTCCATTGTCTCATCACACATAATAAGCCACTAAACATCAGATAAGCCAGTGCAAAAGAAAACCAGCTTCAAATCCCATAGGCTTCCCTTACCACTAACTGTTGGGAAGCAGGGACTACAGCTTGTAATTTTTGTCAAAGGTAATTTCATAGACAAATTAAAAAACTCGTGAAGTTACTACATATTATTACTCAAAGGTCCCAGTTTCATAATTTATTGCATACTAGCAACTTGCTGAGTCTGTACAGAAGGTTATTGACTTCAAGACCTCAACAAGACACAGCAACGTACACCCCAAAACATACCAGAAAGGATCTATGTCATTCTTCATGTTTAAAGGAAATACCACTTTGTATTTACACTGCACAAACTAAATATAAAGACGAGTAAGCATGTAGCATGTACCAACTATGTACAACAATGCATGTGCCAGCCTAAACCAAAAATATTATAACAGTGTAAACACTCCTATCAATTTTACCTTGCAATAAAGGTATTTTCAGTATGAATAATTTATTGAGCAAAAAAACCCCAAACTAAACCACTGAGTAAGTTGAAAAACATTTCCTTAAAATGGTATAGGGAGAAAGCAAATCATATTTGAAGAGCCTCCAAAACAAAAATTACTGTTTTATTGTAAACTCAGCACTTAACTTTGTAAACAGACATGCTTCTTCCAAACTTCCTTCACACCATCTATTGTTTTACTTATCCGATTTAATAAAAGTTTCTCTTGCACAAAGCAAAAAAGAATGCAACTGAAACTCCTGTCCTAATCAAAGGTTTCCTTATTCTGTTATGAACCTTACTCGACTGCTCAATACTATAACTGAGAAGAACAATACATATTTAAATCTCTAATCCCCACAAGGGACTAGAGTCCATTTGGAGCTCTGCAGTAACTAAAACAACCTTGCTTGGGAACAAAATACTATCAAAAATGTGTTAATCTAAACTTTCTTCCTGACTCCAACACTCCACACCCACTCATCCCGACATTTCTAAGATTTTGTAGGCTTACAGTCATGTGCAGCTGTCTCCTGTTCCAGCTTGTAAGGTTTAAACTGCAGGGAGGTTGGAAGTACAGACCATTATGAGACAGAGTTACTCAGAATTAGTGTCAGAACACACCACAGGATTTGTACTACCACCCATGAGACTTTTGGAAACAAAAGGGATCTCCAAAAACAGCCACATATCTCAAACTCTAGCCCTGGCAATCAGTAGCAAGACAGAATGAGTGGCCATTGGAATAAGCCGCCCAGGGAGGTGG
>VYZS01005539.1:19505-38115 GCA_013400695.1 Neodrepanis coruscans | reverse complement strand
GTCCAGTTTTGGGCTCCTCAGTTACAAGAGAGACAGGAAGCTCCTGGAATGGGTCCAGCAGAAGGCCATGAAGATGTTCAGAGGTCTGGAACACCTTACTTTTGAGGAAAGGCTGAGGGGGCAGGGCCTGTTCGGCCTCAAGAAGAGATGCCTGAGAGGGGTCCTCATTAATGTCTGTAAGCATCTGAAGGGAGGGTGTCAAAAGGATGGATCCAGGCTCTTCTCAGTGACACCAAACAACTGGGCAAGATGAAATGGGCAGAAACTGACGCACAGGAAGTTCCACCTGAACATGAGGAAGAACTTCTTTACTGTGCAGGTGACTGTGCACTGGAACAGATCGCCCAGAGATATTGTGGAATTTCCATCACTGGAGACATTCAAGAACCATCTGGATGCAATTCTGTGCAATGTGATCCAGGACACTTCTGCCTGAGCAGGGAAATTGGACTACATAACCCACTGTAGTCTGTTCCAGTCTTACCCATCCTGTGATTCTGTGATTGTACACAAATGATATAAAACCACAAACCGACTAATACCTAGTGTGGTTTTTTTTTCTTATCTCAACACTATATGCTTTTAGGAACTCTGGTTTCTAGGTTGAAAGAAACAAAGACTTTATAGGTTTGGAATCTTCCCTAAAAGAAATTACCTCAACTCTACATGTATATGTAGAATACAATTAGTTATGCTAAAAATAACTTTCTAATAACCACTTTTAATCTTGTTTGATGGAATGTTGATATAGTTAGATCATGGTATGCAGATTATAAACCTAAGAGCTGTGTCTTTGTAAGTACATCTTGTTGGATTCACTAAGATGACAGAAATTTTGCAGCCTTCTATACCATTCCTTGAGGATGTCTGTCCAGCTGTCTGTGAGGAAGTCAATCAGCCTCACTTTACAGAGCAGGAGTCTTGATCACACAAGGATTGTCCCTTACACATGAGAAAAGTCAGCAACTGAGTCAAAATTGCCAGCATCTCTTTTTCTCTTGGTGTAAAATGCAATGGGGAAAGTCTCATTAAATAATCACCAAGCAATGAAGCCAATTCTACCTTTTCAAGACTAAGTATGACTTCAGAAAATATCTTTCTTACAAATAAGAAAACTTTTAGTAACAAGGCTCCAGGGAAGTTCATTCCTCTTGGCTTATGTTTTCTGGATCTTTTTTATAAATTTGGTTTTCAAGTATATAAAAAGTCAGCATTGCATGTAGACTTTTGATAAATTAAGTCTTAATGATGCTGCCATAAATCAATCTTAGTCATTAATTTGAAACCCTGTGAAATGTAAAATCTTTGAAAAAATGTCTCTAAGTTTTCCTTTTCCTTCCAGTAAATATGCCTCAAACATCATTAGGGTGGTATTCCTTGAGCCTTTGGAAATAGTAGTGTTGAGATGTCATTCTGCATCAGCATGATTCATTGTGATTTTTTGTAGTCTAGTATCAAACTGCCCATCCAGCTTTTCTGGCTGAGGAACTTTTGTACTCATTTGGTTCCTTAGTATTTAGTTTATACATCAAACAGTGAGGTAGTAGCAAGTGCATGGATTTATTAGACACATCCAACATAAATTATACTGATTTCACTAAATTCTGTGCAAATTCTTTCACTGCAAACAGAACAACAGTAAGGGCAGTTCTGATGCTCTGCATATCACATCTGTCATGGTCAGGAGTACTCTTTTGCTAGCACACCTCAGGATAAATTCACGTGGATTCCTCTAGACCTCTGCTTCCAGATGAGAAGGCTTATTGGTCAATAGCACAAAGCAACCTGCTCATTCTTACTTGAATTTATATTACATTATTTGTGCAGGCTTCCTGTTTCTGTATACAACAAGACTGATGTGAGAGTGAACAAACTCCCCTATCTCCTCTCCTGGATGTCTGAACTGACATTTATAAGTCTTTACACTTTCAAATCAAGAAGACAGTTGCTAAACAGGTCACTGCTTATCCCAGAAAATGTTCTGTGGATGAGAATAAATTGAAGGAATGATAAGTCCCTGGGCAGACTTTGCTGCAATGTCCGTGTTGCTGTGCTTGGACACAAGGCAGCTATTAGCCTGGGCTGAGCAGCCAGCTCGCAGGGTGGATGGCAGCTTTGTGCGTCAAGAGAGTGACAAAGGCTCTGAAGAATACAAATGGGCTGCAGCCACTAATTTGAAGAGTGTTACCCACTAGGAAAGGTAAAATAATGACACTGGCCAAAGACTAAATACAACATTTAAATTGAGGTGTACTTATAGTGTTTTATATACTAATATAGTACCTGGACACATGATTTGGCAGACAAAGTATGTTGGTGCTATTTGTTTTCATAGGAGGAATAAAACCAATCTCTTTTTCATAGCTGGAATGAAGGTCCTCTCATTTTTGTGTTGATTAGAAATCCAGCATGAACTTCTGAAAGACAGAACACATGCTGGTGATGAAACAAAGCTGGGAAAGCTTTAAGTGTTGTTCTCTGGTTTTGCTTCTCTGTGGGTCCAGAGAAAACAGAAATAGAGTATTATATTTCCAATTCAGGAAAAGCTTAAAATCATACCTAACTAATATACTCTATCAGCACCATAATAGCTGTGCTCTGTAACAGAGGGAAGAGAGAACACGGTCAGCTTTCATTTGTGGAGTTATGACTGTATTTACAGGATGCAGTCAGTTGTAACATTCACTACAGAGCAAAACCAGTATTAGTTACCACAGCAGGGAACTGTGGCCCATTGAGCTATCAGTTCAGTTTTCTGGTACCTTTTCCATTTACCTAATTTAAGTGCAATAATGTGTGACCTATAATCTTAAGAGCCTTTACACTGTCAGTATAACTAAGTTATTATATTAGTTATTATCTACAGCCTTAAAGATAAACTATGATGTGTCTGATTTTTACCCTGTCCTTTGATTCATATTTTACTACCAAGTCACATAAAAAATGAAATAACCTTACTCTTGTAATGTCATTACGAAATAAAAAATTAATGCATCGGTCTGAAAATGCCAGAATATATATTTGATGATTTAGGGGAATGAAAATGCTAATTTGATACATTTGGGATGAATTTATCAACAGTTTCAGTCAACCCAAATATATGCTTTGGGTGAAAATAAGATTCTGCACAGCTGTGACATAAGTACAGTGAAATTTATAAGGAAGATGTTTGAAACTGTGACAAGAAAATACAGATCTCTTGCAAGTTACATCAAGTTACCTGTCCTCTAGCTCCTAGGTGAATAATAATTTATATGTAGGTGGGGGTCTTAAAACCAAATACCAAATAACATTGGCTTCATTCAGGTATGAACACAAAGTGTTATCAGATAACTAAGAGATGATACTGTGACAGTGATATTAAATAACCCTTGAAGAAAAAACTGAGATGACCAGGTGACTGTTCTTTTGGGTAGAATAGAATTATTTTAGAAGCTGTCTGAAGATGATTGGTTAGAGAGAATTTAGTTCTGACAGTAATTTCTGGAGTTCTCAGGACTGTGGTTTGATAAGACAGTAAATGACTCCCAGGCTGCCCGGATTGGAACACAGCTTGCAGCCACGAGATGGGAAGTACTGATCTCGCAGAAGCTCACACTGACAATGCAAACTCCCTGTAAATAATATGACAGGTCAGCATTGCAGTAGCTGACTTTTTATGCCAGATTAGCTCTGTCATTGCGTGAAGAGTCAGGTATTGTCTGTCCCTTCATGGCTGACACAAAGCTGGCAGAGACTCCAGAGTGGATGTTCGTTGTTGAATCAGCCACAACAATGTGGTTGGTCAGTGCCCAAATTTCACTGAGCATGGAAACAAGGCCTGGCTACTGAAAGCCTGCAGTCCCACAGAGCATCTATGGATGGTGGTGAGACAAGATGCATATACAGTAAATTTCATCTTCCTGCAAGTTTGAAAAGTTCCTATGCTAAGTAAACTCTAATGTGACTCTATAGCCCAAACCTGGCCGCATGAATAGGCATGAAGTAGAAGTTTCTGAAGGAGCAGTTGAAGTGTGATGCAGTATATCTAGTTTAAGATAAAATCAGCACTTTTCCCATCTGCTTGTGTGTGCTCAGAGTTGCACAATCCTTATTAAAAAGTTTTTTTCAGGATAATTTATTTAAAAGAAGACTGACTACTCTTATTGTAGTTTGAGTAAGGCCTAGTTCAGTTTAGCATACTTTCAGGTAGTTAAGCGACATTGAAATCAAGTGAACTATGATAGTATCATAATTTGGATGTATACTTTGTCATGCTTTCTTTAAAAATCTAGAGCAGGAAGCCAAACCCAAGTAAACAATGAAGACAAATGAAGCATGGAGACATACAGTGAATCAGACAATCCCTGCTTCCTCCTATCCTTCTGACCAGTCCTCGTAGAGCTGTTCTGCTTCAGGTGTTGACTTTAATTGGAGCCCAGCACAAAGCACAAACTATCCCAGGGCTTTAAACCTTTCTTTCAGCTAGAGCTACTTGTCCATGTGTCATTTTATGCCAGCCAAACTAATTACAGTTGCATATCTTTCCAAGTGACAAAACTTGCTTCTCTGACAAAATAAAACATTTAGAAGGCTATGAAATGATATAACCTGGGGACACCTACGCTATTGATATATTTGAAGTGCTATTACACAGAGCTCTACTAGTGTTCTGAATTCAGTGCACATTGTTTTGTAATTGGGTGAAGCCAGACTGGTCTCTTTGGACTAATGCAACCCCATGCAGGAGCCAAGACTGATTTGACTGGCCTA
Source organism: Neodrepanis coruscans (assembly GCA_013400695.1). Taxonomy (NCBI): domain Eukaryota; kingdom Metazoa; phylum Chordata; class Aves; order Passeriformes; family Philepittidae; genus Neodrepanis; species Neodrepanis coruscans. Next base: position 33,363 of record VYZS01005539.1, on the reverse strand, counting down.
GCATAGATTTTGTAATGAAGACTGCTGCTCTGTTAGTGTGATTCTTAGGTGAAATTATTTGAGAAGCTGGCAAAACTAGTAGCACAAGACACTGGAAGAAGAACTGCTGGGCCAAGCAGGTAGCAGACATGTTAAAAGACTGGCAGCTCATGGCCATGACTTGCACTGCCATTTCCCCTGTCCCCACGGTCCTCTACCCTCCTCAGGAGGGCACAGAGCAGTCACACAACACCCAGGCAGTTCCTGGCCCTTCTGCTAAGGCATAGAGTTAGCTGTCTAATGATACTGACTTAGGCAAATGTGACTACTTTTACAGGGATCAGCTATAGCCATCTCTTCTTAAGAACAACCCAGTTCAGATTTGATAACAAGAAATCTTAGTGGATCATGTCACTGGCACCTGTACTATCTGGTTCATTAAAGGTTCATACAGTTCCCTGTGCACAAGCCTGGCACTACTCCAGAATTACAGCAGACTAACTGAGATAAAAAGAATTGTCTGATTGTTTTCAATTCTTCAGCAGTCCTTTAAAATCAAGAGATTTTTCTGCAGCTTTTCTTGTTTTGGTGGATGAACTCTTCCAGGTGGCCAGCAATATGGCACAAACACTTTGGTAGTAACAAATACATGTTACCGAACTCGCTCAAAGCGGTTTAGGGATGTGACACACACTCCTGCTGACTGCAGACGGTTAGATAGATGTTAGTTAGTTAGTTAGATGACAGTTAGATAGAAATAGTGAGGCATTGCCCAGCTGCTTTTGAACGATGTTCCCAGTAGGACAGATTCCTGTTAATATCCTTGAAGGAAGCCTCCAAGGTTTTGTTATGAGTTTGTAACTCAAGCCATATTTGCCTGAAAACTTTAAATGGCATCTCTGTGCCAAACAGCTGAGTTTAAACAACATGCTGTTTTTCTATGCAATTTTTGCAATATCTACTGGAACGTTGTCCTGGTATCTTAGGAGTCCCATTACTTAAAGCAACTCTCTTATATTCATGTTTAAATACTGCTTATTTTTATTTTTAATCTTTGCTTTTTGTTTGTGTGTTTATATATATGTGGAAGACTAAGTAAAAATCACTGCATATTTTAAGCAGGTTAATATTTATTAAATAAATTGCTTAAATTTCAGAAAACTTTATGGATTGTCAAGTATTAAAACACTGCTGTATTTGAAAGTGTCACACATTCTGATCTCCCAGTCTGCAGTGAAGAGGCTACTGGAATTTTGTGGCTGTGTGGAGAAATGAGGCTGGTGGGCAAAGGAAGTCTTCTGCTGTGTGAAAATGCATTCAATATACTCATTCTAAGCCTGAAAGAGGAACTTCATTCGACCACGAATAGTAATTTTATTCCTAAATAACCTTGATGCTAAACAAAGGGGATGCTAAACAAATAGGACATAAACAAAGAAGCCCGTCATTTTAAAGTGGCCACTTTGCTGATGGCTCAAGGTCTTGAACTACAAATGTGTAGCCTGTCAGTTTTTTTTTTTTTCTTTAGGAGTAGAAACAGAAGTTCAGTAACTTTTGGGGAATCTGTGTATCTGTTTTTGTTTACTTATTACTAACTGTTGTCAGTAATTACAAAGAGTCTCCAGGCTGGGTTTTTGAGGAACCAGACTCACTGTCAGCCCTTTACACTTTTTTTAGGGCAGCCAGGTTCTATCACTATCTTGCAAAAAGTTCCTTCAAGATATGATGAGACCACATATGAAATCACAGTTTTAATAGTTCTACTGGGCTCTGTTTTATGATATAACAATTTTTAGGGGACAGGAAAAAAACACCATGGTAATATCTCACTTCAAAGCACAATATTCAGGCATCCTCATTCCACCATTGCATCTTGGCTACATCTACATAATTGCTGCTACAGTTTGAATTCAATTAAAAGATTTTAATTGGTCATCCTTCCAAACATTTCAGAACTGTCATTCATTTTCAGATATGCTTAGAGATCTGTTGTCCTCCCTTAATTTTAGTCTGACACAAAAGTCAATGGCTCTAATTGTTCAGCAGGGACATCATCAGATTATTACAGTTGCCAGGTTCATTTTGCAAAGATCTGTTCTTTTCCTGTATCTGTGCATAAGCAAAGCCAAGCACCAGCACCTGTGAGTCTCAGTACTGACTGGGAAATGTCAGTATTGGAATGAAAACCAACATAAATATTGAATGTACTTCTAAACTGATTGGAATATTGAAATAGGCGGCGAAAAGACAGGTCACTTTCAGGTGCAGAATAATGACACCAATTTGCTGATTAAAAATAACTTTGCCTTAAACACAATTATTATTAATGAAGTAAATGGGTATCTGTGTATTGCCAGATATCGGAAGAGCTTTTCATTAGATTTCAAAGTTGCTTCTGAGGTCATTCTGAGGACATGCACTCATCTCTCTATTTAAAACTGACTTATGCAAGTCCATTCAGAAAATGGAGTGATCTGGATGATCTAAGAGGCACATGTGTACGTGCAGGAGCCAGGTCAGGTGTTTGTGAGACAGTGCTGAAAGATAAGCTCCGAGGGGATATTCTAGGGGAGTTCTAGGTCAGTTGAAAGGGGGGTGAAACCTGGGTGTGAGAACAAGGCAGAGAAGTTGGAAGGGAGATGGTAGTGTTTGGTACTGGATAAAAATCTTACTTGTAAGTGATGAAGGCTGCATTTGAGGTGTGCAACTCATGGTCTACTTTCCCTCAGAACTGAAATTACAGCAAAGCCCTGGATTTTGACAGATAGCTTATGTCAGAGAAGAATCCTGAGACCCAGTGAAGGAAGAGACTGGGACAGGCAGATCTGGCAGTGGTACTAGAACTCCAACTTTTTTTTCAGAAAATTTGAAGGGCTATGTGTCTATGCAGCAGACTCCAGCTACCAGTTCTTTTCTCTCTTCCCTAGAAGCAACAACAAGAACTGAACCAGAATAATAATGCAGACACCTAGGAAATTGGCTCAGCAATAAGACAGAAATATTCAGTGGCAGGTTTACCCCCACGGCCCCTCAGCCATCCTGCCAAAGCATGTCTTGAAACTTCTCTGAAACGTCCTATATGGAAATTATCTCCATATGCAGAAATGGTTTCCTTTCTTTAAATCAGTGCAGCGTTTTCCACAGCATTCTAGTGCTTGACAGTGTTTGACTTCTAATTTCATTCAGCACAGAAGTGTCAGCACAGACATGAGGAGCTGTGCGATTAATTTTTCAGGATGGGCAAATAGAGTCAGTGGGGCAAAAACAGCAAGTTAGCAGACAACATAAAAGTGGGATGATAAAACTCTGAAGTATGCCATGTGCATAAGTCTGTCTCTTAGTATTCAATAGGCATCTGGAGAGGATAATGACACAGGGAAGAAAACGTAAGCCATCTAGAATAAAGTGAGGCAGGGCAGACAAAATAGTGGCGTTATACTATACCTACTGCTTTAAGTCATGTGTGTCCCTTGACCACCATGTGTACAATCATGTGGCTATAGCTATACTAAAGCCTGATAGACACCTTTGCTGTAAAGAATAGTGGAGTCAATTATAATTTTTCTCTCACAGCATATTTGTAGCGGGACACGGCAGCGAGATAAGGAGTCGATAAACAAAGAGGTTTTCTGTAGCCGGGAGTGCAAAAGCAGTCTTAACCTCAGTTCTGTTGCTGATAAATCGTGTGCTTTCCGACGCTTTTCCATGCCTCATTTATAACCCGTTTGCTGTACCCGAGTTCAGGTGAAGTCATCGAACGTTTGAGAGTCCTTCCACCCGGACAGTCCGCTCCCGGTGAAATGCCTGAGCCGAGAGGGCCGGGAGCAGCGCTCCGGACAGGGGTCACTCGCGGGGACCGGGCTGGGGCAGCTGACTCCGGTCCGCGTGGCTGTGCAGAGCTCACAGAGGAGGGCTTTTCGCTGCTGCCACCTGCCTATTGCACTCGGGGGACAGCCCTTCCCGGCTCGCCGGCACCCCGGCCGGGCGGCGAAGGGACGGCGGGCGGCGGCGGCCGGGCGGGGGACACGGCACGGAGGCGGAGGCTGCGCGGGCAACCTCGGGCGCGGTGAGTGGCCCGGGAACAGGGTCCCCGGTCGCTCGGGCCGCATCACTCCGCTGTCGGGGTTCGGTGGTCTTTTGGCAGAGGAAGAGGGGCGGGGGANGGGCGGGAGCCAATGGGGGCCGGCGCGGCTGTGTGACAGGCGGGGCGGTCGCTGCCCCCGCCGGGCGGGGAACCGGCGCGGCAGCGCTTGGCAGCATCATCCGCGGTGCGGGGCTGACACACGCCTCCATCCTCCTCTCTCCCGGCAGCCGCTCACACGCGCCTCGCCGCGGGCGGAGCGGAGTCGAGCCGAGCGGGGGGCGCCGCGGCAGACAAAGCAAAGATGGCAGGGATCCTCGCCTGGTTCTGGAACGAGCGGTTCTGGCTGCCGCACAACGTCACCTGGGCGGACCTGCAGAGCACGGAGGAAGCCGCCTTCCCTCAGGCGGAGGACCTCTACCTCGCCTTTCCCCTGGCCTTCTGCATCTTCATGATCCGGCTGCTCTTCGAAAGGTAATCCCGACCTCCCCCGTGCTGTCCCGAGCTTGGCTTGGCTGGGCGGGCCCAGTGGCAGCCAGGGACCCCTGTCAGCCCAGCGTCTTCGCTCTCCGCTGCTTCTCTGCCGGCCTTGCTGGGTCCCTTCGTTCTCCTTGCCCCTCGGTCGGTCATGCAGCGGGCCCGATGCAGGAAGGTGGAGGGTTTCGGGAGGCAGCCGGCGTGCCGTTCCCGCTGCCCGCAGCGCGGCCCGGTGCGGGCGCTAGGAGGCGAGGTCTGCCCGGGAATGGGCGCAGCCCTCCCGCCACCTGCGCCGGCCGCGGCGGGCAGGGCGAGAAGGGCCCTCCGCCACCTGTGCGAGCCGGGGCGGCGGCGGGTCCTCTCCGCCCCCCTTAGGGGAGCCCCGAAGAAGCTCCGTGGGGACGGGCTGCTGCTGCGGGAAGCGGTCCCGGCAGGAGAGTTTGCTCGTGCCTTCGCCGCAGGGCCGCTTTCCGGAGAATTGACCGGGGGGTGCCCGGCGGCTTTCAGCGTGGGTGTCAGGGGGGAAAAGGGCAGTTCGTGGGGAGCAGCAGCCCGGGGTAAGGCGCTGCAGCGGGGCTGAGCAGAGCTGTGCGTGGCCGGTGCGAGTGGTGCCGGTGTGAGCTGGTCCGTGCCGTGTGTGGGAGCGCTCCCGGTGCCGTCAGGAGGTGGGAGCTCGGTGATGAAACACGCCAGACCGCATCTCATCACTGAACCAAACTCGCCGTTCTTCGAGGCTGCTGAACTCAAGATATACATTTCACAAACATATAAATAGGTACATATTTAAACACAAGACGTCAGACTCGTGGCCGGTCAGCAGTGACTGATCTCTGAGTGGTGCCGGGGAGGCGGCCGAAGCCCAGTTCGTGCGCGCTGTGCGCCGCCTGACAAAGGTGGTGTTCCCTCGGCAGCAGAGAACAAAAGAATGATTCCTTATGCCAACACCTACGTGTTTTCAGTGCTGTCTTCCTAGGCATGCTGTTAGGGTAGTCCAGGAAGATAAAGGAAGACCGGTAGTTACTACATGCCAGAGAAGGGCCGTAAAGATGTTTTAAAGATAAGCTGCTCTGTCAGGTACCACTCCACTAATCCTGAGCATTCCCTCTCCCTGGTTAGAATATGACACTTAGAATGTTGGTTTGTGAAACAAAAATGCCTGTTTTCAGTTGAGAGGGCCATGTTTGTTTGGAAAAATAAGCTGTCATGGGCTGTTATTAACTTCTGTGTTGCTTTACAGATTTACCGAAAAAGACAACAAAAGTTATCTGCCTGAAAATCTGAGGCTATCAAAAGTTAATTGAAACACTTGAGTTAAATACTGCAATATAGTAAATTTGAGTATTAGGAGTACGAGTATTACTTAGATAATATCAAGTAATTTTTTTTTCTTTGCAGTTTGTACAGCGTGTACTTTTGAGGACTGAAAGCGAGTGCATGATGTCGCATCTCTTGCCATCTGAACTGCAAGATGTATCGCAGCAGGGCTCCGTTTTGGTGGAGGAACGGTTAGTCAGGGAGATATTTTCAACCAAAACTTAGGTTCAGATTTCTGCTAGTTCCAGTGTGACTGTTGTTAGCATCACAGAAGGTAATCCGATCGTTCAGTGGGCTGTACACACTTCTCAGGGTATTTTTCCTCATTCACTTAAAGTAATTTTTAATTTTGCAATACATTTTATTTTTAAGTGTTAGTTATACATAAAGATGAGAAAATGAGTACATTTTCATAATTGTCTTATATCCATTGGACTAATTTTGACATTTGTATCTAGAAATGCATTCTGCTAGCCTAATAAATAGTTGGTGATAGACCTCCAAAGATGTTTCATTAACAATTACTTAGGGTATCTATTTTTTCCTTCAGTTGCAGAACTCCACTTTGAGAATAGGAGCAGGCTGTTTTGTGTAGGATTAAATCCACACTGCAAGGTACAATTTCGTTTTTTCATGTAGGGCCTTTTATTAAAGCAGGTTGAGCACAAGTGACTGGATCTGCTTCCAGTCAAAGCAGGGACATTGTATTTGACCTGAATGGGGGAAAGATCAAGCCTTATTGCTCATTAGTAATTGATTTTGTCAAATTTCTGTTCTTTTTTCATTGGGAGCCACAAAAATGCTTCATGCACATCATCAGTACAAGGCTAGCAATTATACAAGATATGGAAGAGGAAAAGAGAGGAATATCTTTAAAACTGGTTTTTTTTTCATTCTTCTGTATGTTAACACAGCTATATTTTTTCTTTTCAAAGCTCAGGTTATGGATGACTGGTGTTGTACATCCTGAAACATGGTCTTGCAGGTGTGTAACAGCTGCTGAAAAAAAAAAAGGATTTAGAAAAGCCCACAGATCTAGTTGATATCAATGACTGTATTACAGTATTTGCAACATCAGTTTATTCTCTGTTTTATTTTGTAAGCTACATAATACAGGTGCTTTTGTAATTCTTCTTACTGGTAGGTAAGCAGACACAAGGTGTTAAGAATCTGATGATTTATTTTATATCCATTATTTTCAGACTGCTTCGTAGCAGCTGGCTGTGGGCTGCTGGAGCAGTATAGTTTGCTTCCCATGCTGTGAAGGGTGACTACCTTCGTGAGTCCTCATAGCAGTAAGAAGTATGTTCAGAGTTGGACTTCACATGCCTGTGCTTACAAAGTAGTTTACATATTTGGGGGATAAAACTTGTATTGCTAAGCTGACTTTGTATTTAAAAGCTGACTTGATATATATTTATATATACATATATATTTGTGTGTACATATTTGTAGGTGAAATTGAAATGGCAGAACTTACAAATTTTGTTCTTTACATATTCATCTATTACTTATAGAGTTAATATTACTGGGATTTTGTTGTTACTGGTTTGGTGAATCAGCTAGCCAATTCAAGAAACTAATCTAGACATTTTTTAATTTTTTTCTTTCAAATGAGCTACTTTTTGTTGATTTCCTTGTCCTGCCATCCCTGACCACCACTCTTGAATGAAAGGAAAAAGTAGATTAGAGCATTAAGTGTGTACTGAATCACTTCGGCAAGTGGATCTGATGATGATGAGTGCTTTTGAAATAAGCTTTGCTCTGAGGTATAATCTCATAACCATGAGATTTAGTGGCTATATCTGCTGAGGCCATCATGGTTATGGATGAGGTGCTAAAATACTTTAACAGCCTTTTCTCTTTCCCCTTCCTTCTCATCTATCTCTTTCTTTAAACACAAAGTACCTTTTAGAAAACTGTAATAACTAAGTGCAAAGATGGTGTTACATTCCAGTGTGGAAGATGGCAGGAGTTAAGCAATGAGTGGTAATATGGGAACATATTTCTTCATAGTATGTATCTGTTTTGTGTTTTACTGCTTTTTTATAGGCATGTAAGCAATTAAGGATCCCCTCCCGTACTATACAATGCCTTCAGCCATGAGGAGATAATGTAAGTGCTCAGTAATACCAGTCTCTGTGTCCTTGGATCTTTTCCATTTCTGGTTCGGGAAAGACAGGTCAAAGCTGAATTGAAAACTGGCCTTACTGTGAGCAGGGTGTTTGTAGTTTTGATTGGCCTAAAAAAGGTAAGGAAACATCTTGTTATTCTGGACAAACAACATTTTTCTTCTTTTGTTTATGGGATAACATGGCTCTTCAACTGCACTAGACAACACTGCTCAGAAGCAGCATCCTTTCCTATACTCCTGTAAGGAGTGTGGGATTATATAAAAGCAGTATTGGCTCAGCAGTTGGTGCATTTGTTGGACACAAGGCGAGAGGGTAACACACTTCTGCTTTAGAGATTTCTCGGGGGAGAATTTGGCTGAATAGTCAAAAGGATTCCTGACTAAACAGATTTCTGATGTGGTCCAGCAATCTTCTGATTCAAGTAGTCTAATATTGCTGCTTTCTTTACACTTGGCTCATCTATTCAAGTTACTCATATCTCATCTTTGCATTGTAGTTGCAGTATATTTTATTTCCCTCACGTTGTAAGCAGCAATTTGGGCTCAGATCTGATGAGATTGCCCAGTGAATCAGCAAACTAGGCTTGTGCTGCTTTTATTGTCCTCTGGCCTTGATGGGGAGCAGTTCTCAAAGGTGCTGCAGTTGATGGAATGGCTCATAGGGTCAGAGATAGCTCGATTATATATAGCAACAGCCCTCCAGCTGTGCCGGGTGGAACTGAGCCACCGGAATCATTTACTGTCACTCCAGTCAAGATACTCCAGACACTGAGCATATGGAAATTCATGGCTTTTATGTGACACTTTGCTTTTATAATGGTAATTCAGCCCCAAAGGTAACCTCAGCTAACTCTCACTTAATATGACACAGTGACATAATACAATGCCTTTATATGGGCATATATATTTTTTTTGCTGGCTATAAAAATTCGTTCAGTTGACAATACATACAGTCTTGCAGGTATTTCTGGTATGTGATGTATACATAAAAATTTAATTTTTGTACTCCCTAAGACATCTAGTGTCAGTGATTTCTTACAAGGAAAAGGGGGCTAGACAGGATACAAATTCTGGAAGTGGGTGTAGAAGCTTGGAGCAGTGCCAGCAGATCAAAACCTTGTATGGGGAGGCTGGGTGGGGCAGTGATAGTTATTTCTATCGAAACCTGTTCTTAGGCCATGATATTTATAGATTTCTTGCCTGCTTCTCTGTGTTAGGTGAAATCTGATCACTGAGGTGAAATTCATTTGTTTGTAAGGAGATGCATGTGTTCACTGACAGTAGCTTTCTCAGTTTTCTCTATTTTTTTGAGTAATTTTTTTTTTCATAAGATGACCTGTAAGGTCTTTTGGTTTTGCATGATTACTATTTGATAAATATTTAATTCTGTTGAAATGGAATAGAATATTGAAATTGCTAACTCCTATGAAAAAGGAGGCAATGGAAAGAAAATAACTAAAAATGCCATTTCTTTTAAGCTTTAAATAATTTTCTTTTTAAAAGTAATAACAGATGATTAGCAGTAAATAATTTTTAAATATATTTATATCTTGCTGATTGTCCTATCCATTTAACTCTGTTTCTTTAGCTGTTAATTTTCTGTCATTTATATTTTTTTATATATAGTCACCTTTTGTTTCCTAGGGTTGCAGGGTTAAGTTTCAGGCACTAACACATGTAGATACCTCACAACAAAACGATTGTTTTTACGTGGGGAGCTGTTGTCTGTTTTGGCCTGTCTGTCATACCAGCTCAGACCAGTGCATTGTACACTTACCCACCTTGATTCTGTCAGGTGCACATCTTTGTGTAATGCAGTTGTGTGTTCAGATGTAAGCTCAGAGTGTTCCTTCAAAATAAGTTGGAGTGCATAAAGTACAGACTATTTGAATGTCCTTCATAAAGGGCCATTTGTAGATGCACATGAGTGTCAGTCTTAAAATTAGAAGTTAAGTGGGGAATACGTGCTGAGCTTCAGAAGAGAATGCCCTTAAAACTGACTGCTGAAATACCCATGTGAGAGAATATGACAGCTAAGCCATAGCTCTGCTGATGGAAGGGTTTCAGTGACAGGTCACTAGTGGGAACTGGGAGCCTATTCCTGGGGTTTTATCTGAGTGCAGATTCCAGTTACTGTTAGAAACTCCAATTCAGATCCTGCCTGGATTCCTGTAACCACACAGTTGGTTCCAAATTGCCTGTGGCTCTTTCCATTGCTCTTACTTGTGCCTCTGTCCCTGATTAACAGGCATTTGCTAAGGATTTGTTCTTGGGGAAGGAGGAGCTTCTGGTACGCTGCCTCTTATTTAACCATATTTGTGAGTTTGAGGGGGGCTTCCCCCAAGTTGTTAAATATCCCATGCCTGCAGGAGTTTGACATATAATTAGCATTTGGTGTTTCTGTGCCAATCTCAAGGTGGTCTTGGAGTTTTGACAAGAGAGTTAAAATTACAGCATAAAAGTATATTGCTTTGTAGTGATGCAACCTTATATAATACCCAGTAGTATGGTTAAGGCTGTGGTTAATAGACAGTCAGGTGCATATGATGTATATTAACAGTTCCTGGTAGTTGTTCATCTAATACCTTGATTGCTCTGTGGTCTCCCACAGTCGTCACTCCCTTCATTCATTGACCACTTACACATCTTGGAGACACAGCAGGGATGGGCATCCAGGTCAAAGGAAGGGACGGGAAACTGATCACTTGGAAGTCTCTGATCACTTGAAAGAGGAGGAATCACTAATATTGTGCTTTGAGGTGAGCAAAGTTTCTGACAATCAGATGGGCTGAGAAATTCTGTCCTCTGTGAGCCAAGTGTTTTTAGCATATCCTCCTTACAGAAGATTAACTCTACACCATGCAGCATCCACCACTTTCTGACAATGTGTTTCTGGTTTTTCTGAAGTAATCAAATTGCAGCCAAGGTGGGAGAACTAGAGGATTTAGTGTAGTCAGTTATAATCTTAGAGATGGCTTTCAGGTGGACCTGTCATACAAAGCTCTGACTTCCACACAAGCAGCAGAGAGTAAACTTTAATGTTTGGTTCTTTTTCCTGTGTAGGTAATATCTCTGGTAATAGCAAATTGTCATGCCTTATGTGACTATTACTAATGTAACACAATAAAATTTTAGTTCTCAAGGTAATTGTACAATTACTAAGAATTGTGAAGGGTCCAGTTAGCCATGTTGTGTATTTTTTTAATACAGAAGATACATATCTATTTGTATATTGGCTATTAATCCAAGTTACCTTTTGCAAAGGGAGGAACAAAATGCTAAGGTTCTCCAGACTACCTTGTATTAATGAAATATCTTTCAGGTTCACTAACCTAAACTTCATTTTAATATTATAAATGATGCACTTAAAAGTTTGGTCTGAAATGATGAAAAGCCTTCTTTGTGCTCACAGGTCACATCAGGATAGTTAAAGCAATATAGCTTGATCACTTGCATTTTTTCTCAGCGGGAGTGCAGTAGAAGCTTCCTTTTAATAATATCTGTGCTGTGTTTGTTTATCCTGTTTGGATTGGGGCAATAACCTATAGTACTATATTAAAAGAAATAAATCTGGCTGACATAGTTAATAGTGGTGCAAAACCCAAAGTTTAGAGCTCAGAATGTGTTTGTTGGCATAAAATAATATATTCTTGAGATTGAGTGTTTATGCATGCAGTAGTATTTGTCTATCGATTGCAAAAGTAGTTGCTCTATTTTTATCATTAATGGGGTAACATTACATGTGGTGTAGTGTTACAGTAGGAGTCACATCTACTCACTGCCCATTTGCCATCCTTTGAGATGCGCTTTTTTTTTAGTTCTGTAAGCAGAAAGAGAAAAAAGGTTAATAGAAATGATGCTGAAATTCTCACTTCAGTGTTTGGATCTTTTCACTCCCTTTTCACTCCCTTTTCACTCCCTTTTCACTCCCTTTTCACTCCCTTCTCACTCCGTTCCATTTCTATTTAAATCGGGCTCTGCCTCGTGGCACTGCTCAGGGATGGACAGATTGAAATCTCACAGAAGACACTTGGCCCTACCACCAGGCTGAGGTTTGTCCTTTCTTCTCCTGCCACTTAATTGCTCTAAAAATCTCCGTGTTCACACACTCCTACTCCAACCAGAATAAAGTGACCCAGCCCGAACAGCTCTATATTTAAACCCCAAACCCTCCGNGTAGGAGTCACATCTACTCACTGCCCATTTGCCATCCTTTGAGATGCGCTTTTTTTTTAGTTCTGTAAGCAGAAAGAGAAAAAAGGTTAATAGAAATGATGCTGAAATTCTCACTTCAGTGTTTGGATCTTTTCACTCCCTTTTCACTCCCTTTTCACTCCCTTTTCACTCCCTTTTCACTCCCTTTTCACTCCCTTTTCACCCCCTTTTCACCTGTGTTCCTGTCTGAATTCAGTTCTAGATGACATTGTACAGATACCTGAACTTTTGCTGGGACTGTCATTTACCATGTCCGTGGGACTCTAATCAAAGCAAAGACCATTTGCTTGGTGTTTGGCAGGACTTTAAACTATGAAAACTGCTTTTGCACCAATACTCTCTACGTTGGTAAATGGTACAAAGGAGCAAAACTGCCTAGGATAATGTGATTTGCTTCCATGCAGTGGCAGGGAATTGCTTATTTGGAAATAAGAGTGTACTCTATAGCTCAAAGTAAAGAGACTCCACTTACTCAAAAGCACATCAGCACTTCTGCTGATCACAGTAGTGAGCAACATGAAAAGAAGATCAGAGTGGTGTATTGTAATACTCCTTTTTGCTCATGACTGTTGTGACTGTGTGATACTTCTGTTGCTGAGAGAAATGCAGTTGTCTCTGTAGCTGGAGACAGACTGCTTGATGTGCTGCTGTTAGGGGGACTGCTCAAACAAGGTGTGTTCCTAAAGACGCACAGAAATTAGCCTTGATATGGCAGCTGCTGAAATGTTATAGGTGGGCAGCATAAATGTGGAATGCTCGTCTAGACCAATGGGCACTACAGTTTGACAAAGCAGACAAAATCAAATCTACGTGAAATTAAAGTGAGCTGAGAAACTTTGGTAGTGGTGGGTGAACTCAAATGGTGGTGATGAGCTTGTCTGCACTTCTCAACCGGGAGGAGACCTGTGCAGTGTGTTATCAAGAATCCCCTTTGCAACTGGTGAGACCAGTTGCTTCTGTTGAAAACACAGTTCTGGGTGATGAGTGGATTCTGAATGAATATGTGCCTGTTGACAAGCTTCTTTGCAGTTGTCCATTAGATTTGCTCAAACTTCCTGTTCTTCAAAAACTGTAGTTGTCCAAAGCATGGTGCCAGATGAGGTGATCTGGTCCAGTTTGGTGTAGTTTATTCCAGTTGGAGGCATCATGTTCAAAAGAGGCTGTCGAGAAAAAAACCCAAACAAGTGGTTAGACCACAAGCAGAAACATGTTTTGTATCTATTGAAGCAATAATTGGGTGGTAATTGAGTGGTTGATTCTTATCTGTCAACTTTTCCCACACTGTAGTGTGAGAGAAGGGAGAGAACTGATATGATAAGAGAGTAGCCTGAAATATGAACAGTTTCAGCACCAGACACTTCCCAGGATTACAACACTTGGACTAAATTAACTTTGCAGTGATTGCATTGATGTGATGATGACAAATTGAACTGCAAATGGAGTCCTGGGAGTGCTGGTGGACAAAAATACTCTTCTCAGTGATGAACAGGAGACAACAAGCAATTTATATGCAGGAAATTCTGTTTAGACATAAAAAACTTCTTCTTTGGATGGTGATGGAACACTATGACAGGTTATCCAGAGAGGCTGTGGAGCCTCCAGTCGTGGACATACTCAAAAAAAGCTGGGTGTGGTCCTGGTCCTGCTCTAATTGACCA
>VYZS01005539.1:1685-19429 GCA_013400695.1 Neodrepanis coruscans | reverse complement strand
CAAGTGGTTAGACCACAAGCAGAAACATGTTTTGTATCTATTGAAGCAATAATTGGGTGGTAATTGAGTGGTTGATTCTTATCTGTCAACTTTTCCCACACTGTAGTGTGAGAGAAGGGAGAGAACTGATATGATAAGAGAGTAGCCTGAAATATGAACAGTTTCAGCACCAGACACTTCCCAGGATTACAACACTTGGACTAAATTAACTTTGCAGTGATTGCATTGATGTGATGATGACAAATTGAACTGCAAATGGAGTCCTGGGAGTGCTGGTGGACAAAAATACTCTTCTCAGTGATGAACAGGAGACAACAAGCAATTTATATGCAGGAAATTCTGTTTAGACATAAAAAACTTCTTCTTTGGATGGTGATGGAACACTATGACAGGTTATCCAGAGAGGCTGTGGAGCCTCCAGTCGTGGACATACTCAAAAAGACAGCTGGGTGTGGTCCTGGTCCTGCTCTAATTGACCATCCACTGGACTTGGTGATCTCCAGCCTCAACCTCCAATCTCTTCCAACCTCAGCGATTGAGTGAGATCATAAACGTCACTAAATGGCATCTTTTCACATTGCAGGACTCCAGGGGCCTCCTGGGATCTGTGTCTCTGTGAAGTGTGTAAACAGTGTTGGAAAACTGAATAGGAGGGGATTAAGTTGAAGGTCACTGTAAAGCTGCAGAAGAAAATGAGGGCAGAGCACATAACACTTGATTGAATGGACATCTGGATTTTCCATTTGCTGTAGGATGGATCTTTTGATTTTACTATAGTCTGGCATGTCAGGAGACTAAATAAACAGATGTGAACCTCCTCTACCTAAAACAGGAATTACCTTGTGGGTACCAAAAATGAAGTTTGAGTTCCTGTGGTATAAACACATTCTGTTCCCTTCTAGGATCAATACTTGGAGTCTTCTACAGCTTAGATTTTATTATAATAGGCCATTTTGATGGTAATTTTAGTTTTGTTCTCCTTTGTTGATTCTTTTTAGCACTACAATATCTTCAAGGTAATTTTGGTTTTGGAAAAATTCACAGAAAGAGGTGCTTAGAAGACAGGGAACAGCAATCACATGTCTTACTGAAAAACCTTTTATTCCCTTTTTGATAATAAGGTAATAAGAATAAATCAGTTGTAGGAAAAAAAAAAAGGGAGATAATCCAGTCTTTAGTTTCATATTCACTAGTTGTTTATATAGGTAATATAATGTATAGTGGAAAATATGTATATATATATATATGTGACACAGTAATTAATATACCACATGGCATCATAATACTTTGTTGCAATACTTCATTTCTATTTAAAAAAAATCATTAAATTAAAAATTGTCTTAAGGATTGTCTGTAAAATATTGACTGGTCTGGAAGTGAGATATTTCAAAATGCCAGTAGTTGGGGTATAATGAAACAGTTTGATATTTGACAAGAATCACACCCTATATCCTAATTAGAGGAACTCTTGTGTGTACTAATCCGGAATTGTTATTTTCTAGAGCATTTATGGGAAACATGAAAAATACTTGGTTTTCTTCCAACTTGGAATGAAATGGAAATTCAGAAATGTCAAAATTCCATGAGGAACAGATGTCCTGACTTTCAGCCAACACAGATAAATGGATTTGGTTACAAGACAACTATGTAGAGATAAAAATGAGATCTCTCTAGCATTGCCAGCATCCAGAATCATACATTCCTCACCAGTTAACCAGTTTGTGTGCATGATGCACAGAAAGTTTTCATGTGTGTTTTATTTTTGGTTTTTTGGTTGGGTTTTATTGAAGAAGAAAGATATCTCTTATCAAATTGATTTTCTTGAAAATGAGCTGACGGTTTCTGAGAATCATGGCAAGACCTTGAACCTCCAACCTCACATGTACCTTCATTTGTCAGGATGAAAAGTGTGCTAGCAGAAATAGAAGAGCACTACTGTGTCTTGCTTTCTCAGTTTGGTGGAAAAAGAGTGTGTTGGTCATCTTAATCTCAAAACCCTCAAAGTGTTTATCAATGAAAAAAAGCATAGCTTCTTTCACATTTTCTTTCTAAAATGTCCTGTGTACCAGGCAATATTGAAAAAAATTCATTTGTAAGTAACCCAGTTGACTAAGAAAATGACATCTGCTAAATAATCTGCCATCTTCTCCCAGCTCTCAGGATAGAGCACAGCACATTCAGAAACTATATATACAGAGAGGGAGGTAGCCAGCAAAGCAAGGATGTTGCCAGCTATTTGGTCTATGAAGTAATTCCTTGATTTCAGTGCTCCATATCCAGTGTTTTGCGTTCTGTCTCCAAAGGACCTGTGCTTCCCTTGAATACCTGTGGCTGACTTAAGACCGTGACCACAATAGGAAGGTGTTATTATGGATTTTGTTCCACCTTATTTTTGTTTATTTATGGTGGTGGCCCTCTGTCTTGGGGATTGTCTTGGGGCTTGTTGGAATGAAGAGACAAGGCAGTAGTTTCCAGCATCTTACCTTTTCTTGTTGATGTGTCAAAATTTCAAATAAAAAGCTGGATCAGTTCATCCTCATATATAAAAACAGTCTTTGGAATCCAGGTGTGACCACTCACATCTGGTTTTGTGTTTCAGCCTGGTATTAATTTCACGTGGGGTTCATGTGAATCTCTTGGGAAGCTTTAGGCCTGCCTACTGCACGTGGACTGGTAAATCCTAATTCATAAATGACTAGTGGCCAGGGATTTTCGTCCTCCCTGCCCAGTGACTTCATAGAGTTTTGTATGAAGTGTCCTAGATTTCATACATCAGACTAATTGTCTCTTTTCCACTATTAGTATTTGTTTTTCTAGATAAATTTTAATGTAAGAAGTGCATTTTGTGAAATTGTATTGCATCCATAAAGAGATTTTTGTCACATAGGCTTATTGGATAATTTGCATAAGGTCTGCTGGAGGTGTAAATTCTGTTTTGTTTGAGGGTGGCCAAACTGATTTATACCGGTTGAGAATCTGTATTACTCTTGAATATGATTTATTTACTCACAAAGGCCCTGAGTCTGATCTTCTGCCACTATAAATTAGAAGTCAAGTTTTGCTGAGTACTGGTGTTTTATCAGCATGTAACTTGTATGAAAGACNCCAACTAAAGATACCAGGTTTGATGCTCAGTCAGCCTGCTGGTAAAGCACCTTGTGGACAGCTTTCTCGTGTCCTGCCTCAGTTCTGCTCTTGTACAAAGCTACTTTATGGTGGAGAAGAAGGTCTGATACATCTGTGCAGTGCTTGTAGCCCCTGTCAATATGTGTAGGGTGGCCTGGAAGCAGTATTCTGATGTTGCCCTAGCAGACACTTTGCTGCAACTGCATTGCTGTGAGTCCATGTGGCAAGTAGCTTAATGTGAACCCAGGCATTCTATATAAACTATAGTCACTGCCAGAGGAACAATAAAAGCATCCATTAAGAGTTCTGGGTATAAATAGACAGAAAAAGGAAAGTGTCATCCTTAATGATGATTATGTTTGTCCCACATGTGATGGTTTTGTGATTTAGAAAGTACAGTTGCGTGTGTGTGCACGTGGATATTAAAATGGGTTGTAATGATGATCTCCAGGACTGTCTCAACAAGTCTCCCACTCTGCTTCACAGCAGGGTGCTCTTTTTTCCTTGTCTGATAGTGCTTCAGGTGTTTGTTTATATTGAATGACATAACTAGGCCTCTGAAGGAGAACACTTGCATAATGAAAAACACACTGGATCCACCCTGTATTTTCTTACAGTTCCGTTTCACTGAGCTCTCTTCGAGCGAAGGCTTGGCAAATGTCCCCTGTCAGCTTTGGCAATAGAAGAGCAGTTACCCACCAGAAAACTTAATCACAGGGGAGTGGGCTTTGCATCCTCCTGAGCCTCCACAATTCCAGCCTGTGGGACAATAATTGAAAGTACACTGATCTTATTTTGCTGTTGACATTGAAAGACTGAGGCTCCTGTCCTGAAGGGGTCTAACTTTGAGTATTACAGTCAAGCAGAGGACTAAAAATTAGTGTGCTTGTTTTCTCTGCTGATGATTTTGAGTGATTATTATGGGGCCTGGGATTCTTTTTTGTAATATGAGCATAACTATGGTAACTGCTTATTGCTTCTCAAAAGTTTTCACATTGTTTAATGATAACTATCACAAAGAGCCAGTGACTCAGAATGCATCAGTTCTGCTGAACTCTTAAGCCCCCTTCCTCCTGGACAGTTTACAGTCTTAGAGGTGTAGTTGCTTTTCTGGAATAATTTCAGAATGTATGTGGGTTATATGAGGATAGACTAGAAGAAGGAAGATGAAAAACTTCACACTTGAGTTTTATGGGATATTTTTCTCCCCATCTCTTAAATAAGACTTAAGTATAATATCCCAGTGATTGATAGTTGCCATCAACTGTATGAAGCATCTGTTTCTCAAGAAGCACTATTAATCTGTCCCATTCCTACTTTGACAAGAACATCTTTTCTGGAAGGAGGTGAAATTAACTACAAAACATGCAGAACTTGTGGAAATCCTTATCAGGAATCTGTTTTGGAAAACCCAAATCTTGGGAAAAAAAGCAGCCACTGGAGAATTTACTTTTTTTACTTTTTAACACCTGCTTACATATTGTCTTGCCTGGAAATTGTCTAGCACATTACTTAAAAGAAACAAAGGAAACTCTTTATGGTAGCAAGATGCAAGCTGTCAGAATATCGTAATTTTAATGGTGTTATCTTGCTTTGCCATCCATTTACAGTGTGCCCAGAAGAGTCATACACAGTCAGGGTTTTTTCCTTCCTCATTTCTTACTTCTAAAATCGTATTGAAAACATAATGACAATAATGACAACAACAGTAGTACTAGTAGAGGTGATGATGATAATGCAGTATTTGCCTGTTCCAGAAAGGTGTTTTCAGATGCAGGTCTGTAAAGCAAACTTAATTCATGTGAACAGTTGGGAAAAGTCTGAGTAATGATATGATGGCTGTGTAGTTGTCTGTGTGTAATAACCCTGTGTAAAGATGAAAAGCTAGCAGAAGGAAATGCTGATGCTTTTCTACATAAGCACAGTATAATTCTTGGCATGAAGATCTCTAAGTAGAGGAGGGTTGCTGTGTATGAACATACTCTGTTACGAAGGGACGTGTCCTTTTTATTTGGCTAAAAAGAAATTTTGAAATGCAACACAAATCTGTGTTTTAATAATCCTTTTGGATGTACGAATGGTATTTAGGACACAAAATATAAAAGGTATTTACAAAGTTATTCTATTAATTGTTGTAATTTTAATTAAGAACTTTTTACTCTTTGATTTTATTTATGACAATGGTACACTAGTGAATTGAGCTTCATCTCTGTTTATAGTTTTAAGTTTAGATCTTAGTCCTGCAGCTGGATTATTTATGGTATAAATGAAATAGTGATAAAACATAAGTTCTTTTGATCCTACTGCAGAACGGGCTGGTTTTGGCATTCCAAAGCCTCCTAACAGTATTAAAATAATGAATAATAAAAACCGAAGTTGGAATACTTCTGTGCCATCAATAAATATTTGCATCTCAGATGACAGATCACGACAAGTCAACCCCCTCATGCATGTGAGTAATGTAGATAATTTTTGTGGAGATGCAGTGCAGCAACCACATGACTTGTGGTGTGACAATCTGCTGCTCTTCAGTATTTTGACACTCTGTTGCCTACTTGGGATTTAAAGTTTAGGGAATTAATCACTTGTGAAATTCTTCCTGTACTTGCTAGGTCAAAATCGTTAATGAAGATGTTGAGGACCAGAGACAGGAATGTGGCGAAGGAATAGAATTGGAAGGAGCACCCAGGTGTCTTCTGGAGCGTGGGAGAGGGGAGTGAGACTAAAGCTACAATGTGTGTGGGGAAAACATGACTGTGATGTAAGTGTGTGCAGTTGTGAGGAGTGTGGTGTAACCAGGCATGCCCATTTGTTTGTGCTCACCACAAACAATTGTGTGTTTGCAACTATTCCCTTCAAGTACACCTCTAAATTCAAAGGTAAATGAGAACACTTGTATCCTATGAAAGGAAGAGGCTTGTTGTATGTATGCTTTGTCTTCCTCAATTTGTGAATGGGACAGATCTGAAAATTCTTAAGAAGAAGAATAATTTTACGTTTTTTTTAACTAGAAAGTAGAAAGCCATAGTGTTCATATCATTGCAGTTCTGTCCCACGTGGAAGGGTGTAGCATGCCCAGCCACCACCCCCACTTTCTTGCAGAATCTTTAATGAAGACAGATGACAAACAAGAGATAAAAAGATGCCAGCTGGCTAATGTGACCCAAAATGGTTATAGACTGATATCTGTTTATCTCTGCTGATGACATTTAGAAATCTGTCATTTTGGTGGGACAGCACTCTTGCTCCTCCTTCCAAGTTAAGTCAATAGTAACCTTTCAGGTTTGCTTGGATAATGTAGGTACTGTTACTTCTGGCAGATCTTTGTGACAGATTGAATCCTTATCATTCAGCAGGGCCCTGGATGGTCAGTGAGACCAGGAGCTGGTCTGAAAGGAAATACAGGAGATTTGTGTTAAATGTCACTAGGGTAGGTATTTTCCATCTTGTAGAAGTTACAAATAGCATTAAAATGAGCCAATTTCTGGTTGCTGAGCTGAGGGGACAAACCTCAATATAGTCAGGAAGAATGGCAGATCTTGAGGATAGAGCAAGTAGGTGAAATTCCAGTCTGAAGGGCCTTTTGTGGGGAAGTAAGAAAAAGAACTGTTGCATTTGAAGAGTTCTCTAAAGTGGACTTCTCTTTGGCCATTGCAACTGCCTGACAAACTCTGCTGTTGGCAAACCAGGAGGGATAAAAGAATTCTTGATTTTAGGGTAGAGAATATTTTCAATCAGCTAGGCAAGGCATCCTTCATATCCTTGGGCTATCATAGTACGAAAGTATGCTTAAATGATTTAGGAAAACTTAGAGTGTGCTGCTTTGATGACTTGATTAGCACTAAAGGTTTCCTTTATGACAATAAGAATAATACCAAATAATTGCTCTTGCTTTTTGCTGTACTGTAAGGGGGAAGGATGTGCCTCTGCGTTAGAGAAAAATGGTAATGTTCTATAGTAACCCAGAACAATTAATGATTGCCTGGATCATCTAGAAGCACAAGATGTTTTCAGCAATTAATTTATAGACTTAGCAGATGTTCATTTTGGAAAGAACCCAATAAAGGACAAGAGCTGTTCTCTGAAAGACTTGAAGATGTTTTCCCAATAACTGAGGCTTAGGAAAAAAAGCGCACAAGCTTCTTATTTCCTTATTGAATAACACCTATTTCATAAGAGACATCTTCTGTTAAGTTTCTGATTAGACTGTCAGTCATAAGATACGTTAATGATCTTACAGAAGGAATTTAAACAATTGAAAAAATTCACTTTCTTAATAGAGTCTGAATGTTCTTGAGAGTTTTTGTTAATTTGTATAACACATTAGTTTGAGTAGCTTTTTTAATAAATGAAGGGAAAAGTAATTTCCAGCTTGATTTTTGAGTGCACTGTAATTTCAGCTGGTATTTTAGAAGTAAAAAATAAACTTTGTTTCATATAGAGAGCAAACCTGGTTCACGATGTTGATTTGCTAGACACCTTTAAAGAATAACAGCAGTTTCTGGTTGAATTGTGGGACAACAAACCATACTTCTGCAAATGAAACTTCTCAAATTATTGTACAGTTTATCTATTGAATAGAATGGTGAAAAAAACATCCTTTTGAATCTCAGACCATGTTTCTGATTCTGGGGCAGTATTTGAAAATCCAGGATAAATAAAAGAAATATTGATTAGGTAAATACAGATGTACTATCTCACCACTGTTAAAATGATTAATATAAAAAGAGATGCACATGTTTCTAAAAGCAAAAGATCTGTATTAGACCATCATGCATGAGCATAGCTCAAGAAGAAATACGGAGCATTAAGGTACAGGCTTCAAAACCAAGTGAGTCAAAGCATGTTGGATGTCACTACCTGTCAGCATAGTGGTTCCAGGATGTTTTTAGTGTAGCAGTTTTCTCACAAATACTTGTTTTTTGTACCTTGCTTTGTTAGCTCCTCATATCTATCTTAAGAATCTCATCACTGCCATTTCTTTGTTTACCTTCCAGTCCAGTAGACATTCAGCAGAGGGTCCAAATTCAAATGACTTCCTGGGTTCAGGTCCAAGATGCCTCCCCTCTAAATGTGTCACTGTCAAAAAGCCTAATGAAACAAACACAAACTAACCAGCCAAAAAGAAAACCCCAGCATTTTCCTCAGGATTTCCATAGCTGTTAGTATAAGGTACTGAGGCAATAATTGTTTATGGTTTTCTGAGTTAAGGGTGAAAAATTATTCCAGAAAATGAAAGTTCAACTGTGACTGCTATAGGTAAGATACAGCTCAGACACAAAGGCCAGATGGGGCTAATTTAGATGAGTTGTGTGTAGCATAGCCTTGGGTTCAAAGGAATTCAGCCAAAGGCGAGAAGGGTAAAAGTAAAGAAACATGAAAGACAAAGGCTCCCTGTGCACATTCTTGAATTTAGGATGCATTCTGTACAGTCTGTTGCTCAGCTCTGTGCTGGCCTAAGCTCCAAATGGCTTTTCTCAGTGGTCTGTGATAGTCCTGGGTTTACTGGTGAGAGAAAAAGACTTTGTAGCATAATCAAAAATCTGCTTAGGATCTGTGTGGAAAGAGAAATTATGACAATTTCCATTAATTTGAATTAAATGGCTCAGGACAGGTTGTGAATTTTGCCAGCTAGATCTGCAAGTGTCACATTCCACAATGGTCTTTACTTCCCATCAAAGCAAGTGAATAATGCAGTTCTGCATCCTCACCTTATCCAGCATCCTCACCTCTGCCTCCATCACTTGCTTTGCCTCCCTAAGGTTCCTTGGCTGCTTGTAAGTGGTGTCCCATCCCTCATAGGGAAGGCAGCAACACCAGCAGCAACACCAGCAGTGTCCAGGGCCACTGTTGCTGCATTATTAGAAGAGGCACTTGGCAGAATTGGGGCTGGGTTCCCCCACAGCCTGTGTGGCAGGCCAGTGTTCCCCCAGCAGTCAGCTGATGTCCTGTGGTGCTCATCCATACGAGGCTGTGGTATGGGGGTTGCCAAACCAGTTAGATTGGCCGTCACTGCAGTAAGTGAGGAAGTTGATTTTTTGCCTTCTTGCAGTAACTTGTCAGGCAGCATATTGCATGTGGTGGAAATAGGGTTCAAGAGTGATTTGTTTTAGTATTTGGCTGATAGAGAGTGGCATATCCTTTTTTTTAATGATGAAATAGAGTGCCTTCTGTCTCTGCGACAGAAGGAGAGGAATGAACAAAAATGAGTAAGCTGAAATTGAACTGACTTGGTCCCTACATTTTGTGAAGATTTAAAAAACTTCTTAATGCTTTTGTGACAGTGAATATAGGAATTGCAGTGTGTGAGTCCTTTTTTCCTAGAAAAGAATTCTTTAAACATACAGAGGGTGATGAGTATATATAAAACCTAGTATTACAGTTTCTCGTTGGAAATTTAGTGTTAAAATGGAGATATTGGTGAGATTTCTAAAACTGTTCGCTATGAGGCTGTACAAAATACACTTGCAAGATATCACTAAAAGCAGCAGATGCTATTGTGGTTTTGCTGCAAGCACAGCAAAAGTGAAAGCACAGCAATTCCTCTATTTTTGCTTCTTCCTAGCCTGTCTTTGTCTGCCTCTTGCCCCTCTCTGTCTACTTCTGTTTTTTGACACGCGTCATTTATTTAGTTGCTAATGGACCCTGGGAGCATTGAGTACATTTGCTCTAGGATTAGGATTTGTGAATTGGAAAGACTGTAATGATTTAATTTTTCCCCCTTCCATCTGTAGTTGCATAGATGACCCCCTTGATATGTACCAGGCAGAAGTAATTTAGACCTGCATGACAGGTCTGTAATTGATTCTCGTTAATTGATTCCTTCAGTAAGTACTGAAAGCTACAGGGGAGGAGGGCTGGGGAGGAACAGCAGTGAGGTTGTCTAGCATAAGATTTGACCTAGTTTTTCAATCTGCGTGGCTGTGCAAACAGCCTCAATTATAAATCTGCTCCTTTAGAAGAGCTTTAAATTTTTTATTTTTGTTCTTTGTGTGAAGAGCTGCATTTGTTTTGAATGTTTAAATTTGGTGTGTTAAAATGTAAAATGTTGTCATTGTATAGAAATGTGCACATGTGGTGAGGAAGGAAGGGAAGAGAAGGCACCTACTTCTGGTGCTTTGCTGTGGAATTTGCTGCTTTCTGGCCTGACACTCACTCGTTCTCCTTTGTGTCTTGATACCTGTATGACATTACATAATTGGTTTTTTGTCCTGCAGTATTATTAAGTATGTGAAATACATTCACTCTTTCCTTTTTGTACGAGTTATGTGGTACTGCTAAGCATACAAAGAGCAAGCCTGAAAGACGTTTGTTTGTTCTTTTTTTAAAGTTTTTGATAACATCTCTAAATTAATCCTTTTGCCTTATATTTATTTATACCAAGTGGTCCTGGCCTTTGCTTGGTTTACTTGTTTGTTTATTTTTCTTTCTTTAGCACTGAAGCACCAGGGATTAGTACTAAATACTGTAACAGCATGGGGATTCGTGACAGACTGTCGACCAGGGCTTTGATCCTCCAGATGCTCTGAATAAACATTACAACAGACATTTGAAGGGGAACATTCAGTTGCTGGATAGGTTTATGTATAATGTTTGTCTTACTTTTGATCACAGAGAGGTTTCCTTCTAGAGCCATTCCGTAACAGAATGACAAGGGGTTTTTTTACCATGTCAGGATTCTGCAATGACTAGTTTTGGTTTTGAACCACTTGCATCTGGTCCAGGGAAACCATACCCGACTGAAAGCCAGGAAACTAACTTCTGTTCCTGAAGAAGCTCTGAGATACAGCTGAAACTGCATCAGGAAATTGCTTAAACCCATCCTTTGTGGTTACAGCCTGTCTTCCTACCCTCTCTGGCCTGCAGCTCTCTTCATTCTGCTGTAGGCAGTGGCCCTGGATTCTGGCTTGGTGCTGCTTTGCAGATTCTCACTGTTGGCATGTGATCTGTTCTCTCTTATGGCGCTGGCTGTGGCTCCAGGGTTGGTTCTTGCCAGCTGGAGAGGCTCTCGAAGAGGGCAAGAGTGCCAGCTCTCAGTTGGCAGGGAGCGGACCTCAGTGATGGGAAAGAGCAAAGTTAAGGGGGTGCTTGGACCAGGAGGGGTTCTCTGGGCTTCATGGGAACTCCTCAGAGATTGTATCTCTCCTTAGCTGGCCTGTACATCTCAGTCAATAATATTCCTGTGCATTAGGCTTGGAAAGGGATGCATGCTGCTGTGACCTTGGTGTAACACCGTTCACCAGCTTTCTTTCTTCCATTCCACTTTGGTTTTACAAGTGCTTCTCTCTGAAGCTGTAAAGGTATTCCTGTAGGTAGGAGTTGATCCCACAGTGGAATAAATTTGTCACCATTTGCTATGCTAAAGCAAAATTTGGGATTATACCATAGTCCAAGGTATTCTGAAGGCTTCTGTTTTAATTTGTGTTCCCGCCCGTAGCTGATGGAGTCATTGATCACACTCTTTGGGAGCCAGACTCTGTCAGTAACATTTCTCTAGGGGACAATGGCTGACACGCATGTCAAGAAAGTGACTGTCAGCCCAGGAACTGAAAGGAGGTGCTTGCTCACAGGAGCTGCTCCAAGTATCCTTCTGAGGCATTATATCTGCTGGCTTGACATTTCCTGTCCCTTTCTAAGTGAGCTATGGTCTTGGACTGTGATACTTTGTCGTGTATCCTGGATATAGATGTCATGTCTAATTTGTCCTCAA
The DNA here is from genome assembly GCA_013400695.1 of Neodrepanis coruscans. Taxonomy (NCBI): domain Eukaryota; kingdom Metazoa; phylum Chordata; class Aves; order Passeriformes; family Philepittidae; genus Neodrepanis; species Neodrepanis coruscans. Next base: position 7,593 of record VYZS01005539.1, on the reverse strand, counting down.
GGGAAGGCAGAGTTTGATCTATGATTTTCTGTGAAGTTGTAATTACCATCTGCTCTTAGTGCTTTCAGGGCCTTGCCACAGTTCAGGCACTGGGCAGATACTTAACTGATGTGAATGCTAAATGTGTTGGAATGTATGGAACAGGCAAGTGTGAGGGGCTTGGCAGCACACTGGCCAAGTGCATGTGGTGGGCTATAGGTTTGTAACACTCATGTTTGCCTGACAAATGGGCTGTGTGGGTAAGGCTTCTACATGAGTCTTGCAGTGATTCCTACCTGGATGTTTCCTCTCTCTTTCCTACCTCTTCCTTTCGTTGTGTTCGTGCCAAGCACACAGCACTCTGCAGTTCAAGTGCAGCAATATTACACATGGCTAATCTCTTAAGTCAGCTGGGTGAGAGACTGGCTGCCACTTCCATCTGAGTTGTCAGACAAACGTACTAGATCACATTCCAAATAGATTTTGTGCTTTTTTGACTGGGCTGCTTCATGATTGTCCAGGTGCACCAGAGTGCTCAGTTTACTCAGAGCAGTGAGATGAGCTCTGAAGATCCATGGAAGAGTCAATCTCCAACGAGGCAGTGTGTTTGTGTCTGAAGTTCTGCTGGGAGGATTTTGGTGGTTGGGCTATCTTAGCCAGTGCCTTCAGGAGTATGTACATTGCTGCTTTGCTCAAGCTGCACCCTGGACAGCTTGTTTGCCTGCTCACAGCTTGTTTTAAAGGCAAAATGGTTTTCATTTTGACTTTTTAGTTATTCTCTTAAACAAGAATTACTTGATGACTAATCTCAGGAATTAAGTTTCTTGCCATTTTAAAAATAAAACTGATGATCTGCAATTGTGTAAAAAATCTTCTGTAATGTTGTAATTATAACTCATATGACTTCACAGTTTTGATTTTTATCTCAAGCTGCATGCACTGCATTGTGTTTTGAAACTAATAAATAAGCAAGACAATTCTAATGATCTGAAGGAGATGCAAAGGTATATGACATCCTAAAGAGAAATACAGAGAGTAACAAATACTTGCCACTTGTAAGATAATAGTTACTTAAAACTTTCAAGTAGTTTACGACCTGCCAGTGTAGATAAGTGCTTTGTCTAGTTTTTAGCATGAGGAATCTGTCTCTTTCTCTTTTTTAAACTAAATAGTAAAAAGCCACGTTTTGTGTTACTATCTCAGAATCGCTCACTCTGGCATCTAATAGCAACCACTGGGGGACAGTGTTACAGTGTCAGGCTCCCACAAAGATCCATTTGCCCCAACCCAAATACTTTTTTTTTTAACACCTTCTGCAGTTATATACAGTTATACACCAATACTATCAGAGGACCACCTTTTAGTCAGGTGTCCTTTATGAGATCATTTGAAGTTGTAGTGTGCAAGTTGTTGACAAAAATCTTGTAATGAACTAAAAGAAAGTAGACTGCAATAGTTTCTTGTGTGTTTTCATGTACAATATACACTTGCTTTTTTATCCAATGTGTAAATCATTCGCAAATACCCAAGATGCAGGACAACCTCTTTTGTTTAACACATGCTGCAGCATTTTCAAGTGCTGTCAAAACTGGAGGGCCGGCCAGCATTTTTCTCACGTGGTGAGCTCCTGTGGCTGTAGCTGCGCATGCAGCTCACCAGTGCATCCTGCCGCATGGCTCCCTTCCCTCTCTGACATTTCTGGCTGCAGCAGCCCAGGGAGTCGTTTCCAAAGTGATGTTTGGGTGATCAGCTAACAAATCCTATTAGTTGTTGATAGGATTTGTTCTTGCACTGTTTTGTCCCATCGGTAATTGTTTATCGCCCATTAGCAGTACAATGAGATGCCTGTCAGCTGTATTACGGCTTTTTGTGTGCAAGACTCATTTGCCTGCAGTGGCAGGTTTCGCTTTGGGACAGCCTCAGTGTGGAAGGCAGAAAACAAGCCTCTGCATTTCAAACACTGCAGCGTAATGTATCCTGCACTATGGCAGGCACTAGTTTCCCTTGCTCACCGGTAGATGTCGAGACATGTAGAGGGGTCACTGAGCTCATCTAGAGAGCTGGGTGTTCTGCACCTTTCCAAGAGAGCGGCCTGCTGAGTGGCAATCAAACAAGAAAGCATTAAGAAAATTTAGCAATAGATTAGGAAGGTGAAGGTGAAAAATGTACAGAAAAACTTGGGAGCTAGTGAGAACTAGTTGCTTTTTTGTCTTTGTTGAATTTTTTGGTCAGTCCATATGGTATGTAATGGTCATACAATGTAGGTAGAAACTACTTTCCAAAAGGGATCTGTCTGAGCTTGGTTTTGAGGTTTCAGGTGTGAGCATTTGTATAGGTATTTTTACAAATCTTTTGGTGAAACACTTCTTTTGGAAAAACTAATTAATAATAAATGTATTTAATTGTAAGTATCCTAATAGGCTTTTAAAATCCTTTTTCTCAGAAGAGAATACTTTTTAAGAAATATAGAAGTCAGTTTCGAAAATAGAATCTGAATATGGTCCTGTGATGAGTTGGCTTGAGCTTCTAGAGAATTCAGGTTTGCTAGTCACAGAATCACAGAATCAATTAGGTTGGAAAAGACCTCTGAGAACATTAAGTCCAACCTTTGACCTAACTCCACCTTGTCAGTCAGACCACGGCACGGCACTCAGTGCCACATCCAGTCTTTATTAAATACCTTCAGGGACGGTGATTCTACCACCTACCTGGGCAGCCCATTCCAATGCCCAGTCATTCTCTCTGTAAACTTCCTCCTGATGTCCAGCCTAAAGCCTCCCCTGGGGCAGCTAAAGATGGTGTCCTCTTGTCCTCCTGATAGTTGCCTGGGAGAAGAGACCAACCCCCACCTTCCTGCCTTCCTACTCTTTTCTATGTCCAGCATCTAATCCCATTTGGACCATGTGTCTTTACATATGTAGATGTTTTATAGTTGATCTTCGCTTTGGTTGTCCCAGACTTGCCGAAAAGGGACATGTCAGCTCTGTGTTTTAGAAGGTGGCAGACAGGAGTAGGAGACAAATCTATGAAGTCAGGAGTGGCACAGAAAGGATGCTTTGAGATTGACTATTCATTTTTACCCAGTGCAAGACATCAAGCAGAAATGAAACTGGCCAGTGATGAATTAAAATCGAAGGGAGATGGTTATCTTCACACAGTCTGAATTTGTACTGGGCAGCTCTTGCATAGGATCTCAATGAGCTACTAGTGCAGCTTAAAGAGGGAGGATTAGCTTTTCAGGGACTGCTATGTGCAAAGATGCCTTTTTTTGGTCTACAAAGTCTCTAAGCCACAACTGTCTAGAAGCTGGAGGAATATTTTTATCCTCACTGACCTTTAGCAGTGAGCTAGAACTTTGGAGACCTGAATTTTACCATTGGCCCTGACTTGTGTGTCCTGATTTTACTGTGTACAAAGAGCGTGCACGTGATAACCTTCAGTGTTGTATCATCCATTCCTTCTACAGCTCTGGGGATGCTGGTGGAGGGCAGCTGAGAAAAGGCACCATGTGTGAGAGGTAGGGGAGGACTAGAGTGTATCCCCTCTTCCGTTCCTTCTCCCTTTGTGCTTGGAAATTTACAACGTGACTAAACTCTTTATTTTTAGACATTACAAAGAAAGAAAGCATTAGACAGCTGGCTGCAAAAATATTTGTTTGTGACCTTTGTCTACATTTGTGCAGTGCTTGTTGCTATTCTGGAGCATGTAGTTCCTCCCATTTCAGCTGTTCAGTCTTACAGAGTTTCAGGAGAAACTGAAATGCTTATAGCTTTATGCATACATACATTTCTCAAAAAATTGCTGCTGTGTTTGCTTGTGTCCCATTTTCACAGTAACATACTAAATTGGAAAAGCAGCTGGAACACTTCTGGTAGAGGCTGCACTGAGGTAGTTCCATAGTGGTAGCAGAACACCCTCTGCTCTGAGGAGTCCTGTTGGAACTCCTGGAGGAAGGATTAAATAGTTTTTACAGCTTAGTGAGGTGAAAAGGTTTAACAGTATGTGTGAACAAGGTCTGGAACTGGGGCTGTGATCAGTGGGATCTGACCTGCAGCTTTTGATAGGAGCTAGCAGGTGTGCAAGGGTAGCTCAAGCCAAACAGATGTTATTGGTCATGGTTTTTGTTACTGGAGCAAGATCTCCAGAAAAGGGGAGTATTTTTAACTTTAAACAGTGAGGAGATGTGTCTTTTAGATGGGTATATTCAGTCAAAAAAAAAGGCATATAAATATGAGAAACCCAACTGTGAAAATGGAACAGTTTTGCCGTGATTGAAAGGTATGGGGCAGTCATGTCAGTTGTGTTCCTTAAGAGTAACTGCAGGACAAAGGATTTCGTAATGCTGCTGTTGAGTGATAAGGATAATTTGTTTTATTTACTTAAAACTGTGTGTTAGCACTGCACTAACCTGAAATACAGCTGCTAAATCCTTTTTTCCCACAGCTACCTTTCACAGGCTGTTGGGTAAAGTGAAACTTGCTATTATGTGAAAATACTCCTGGGTGGAAGCCCTTATGTCCCTTATTGCCCTGAAGCAGAGTACTGTGACCAGATTTTCTTCTCTGAAGCCGATCTGTAGGAAACCATTTTTCACTTACATGGCATCAAAAGTATGAAAAAAATACGTTGTTGCTGAATACTGTTTTGCTAGGATAGTATGCTGAATTTGTAAGGCACTTTGTTTCCCAACTGAAAAATTGCAGAACTCTTTTTGAAGGTAAAGCATTGCTCTTGCAGGCAGAGATGGAGTGGTTTTATACAGCTGGTATGTGTATGTGTCAGTACTCGTGTTGCATCAAGTGTTAGATCTATCTTTAGTGTATTAAAGGAAAGAATAATTTCTGTCAAAAGGCTGAAATGGGAGTGATGTTGTAGCATTATAGGGGCTGTGGCAGTACTTGAGTACAGCTGGCAGATGTTCTATCTGGCCAGTGGAGCAAACCTGGTAGAACCTCTGCACAGGGATGTGTTTTCTTCTGCCACCACTGGCTTATAGGACTCTGCCCATGCTCAATACAAGCAAACACCTGCACTCAGGAGGGTATTGGTTTACACTTTCTTAGTATAGATGAGCAGCTTCTAATTCCACACCATTAGTTCCAGTAGCTGTCAGTGGTATTGCAGGTTTCTGGCAGCCTTGCTCTGTGAGGTCCAAGTATGGTAATAGATGCATTTTCTACTGCCAGCTTGACATGTAATTTGAATTTTGTTAGGAGGAATGAGCAATGCCCTTTGTTAGGAAAGATTTCAAATAGCTTTCCATCTCTATGCTTAAGAAGTAGCAGGATATTGGTGATTGATGTTTTTTTTTGTTGGTTGGTTGTTTTTGCGGTTGTTTTTTTTCAAGCCTTTTAGGGGAACTGTGACCTCAGAATTTCTACAAAGTATTCTAAGTTGTTTGCTTTTTCAAGAGGTCTCTTGGATCAAAATACAAAAAAAAAGCTCTCAAAACCTTGGGAAAGCACCCTGCCCCCCCAAACGCCCCCAGCTCTGAAGTACTGATTTTCCAGAATCTTTTTTTCCCTCTCTAGTGAGTATTAATGCTTTCTAATAATTTGAGCCAAACAAAGACGAAACCTCACTAATGCAGTAAGCTGAACTCTCTTGCAAGCTGCTTAGGTTTTGGATTTTAGAAACATATGTGCATTCCACCATATAGTGCTCAGGTTATATAATTTGGTGTGAGGTATGGGATAGTGATGCTGGTGTGGAAGTAACAGCTAATGCATCTCTACGAGAAGAGAGGGAAAAGCATTAAACCTCTCAGATGAAAGGCAGATTCATATGGTGCTTTTCTGAAGTCATTTCAGGAGGGTTGGGAACACGGCCCCCTGAAAGGGTTGGCTCTGTGCTCTCCAGCACACTTCCCTGTGAGACACTGCTTGAGATGCTCAGTAGGAGAAGACTTGTGCTCATACACTGAGTCATA